>PVLA01006800.1:0-96638 GCA_004027455.1 Hydrochoerus hydrochaeris
ATATCTGAGTAGTACTTCATTGTATAAAAATATACATCTTTTTAATTCATCCCTTGATTGATGGGCACTTAGATTGTTTCCAAGATTTGGCTATTATAAATTGTACAGCTATAAACATGGGTGCACATATATCATTGTGGTATGATGTTTTCAGTTCTTCTGGGAACATGCCCAGAAGCAGGATAACTGAGTCAAATGAAATCATTAATTCTAACTTTGAGGAATCTCCACAGTGATTTCCACAGTGATTGCACCAGCTTACACTCCCACCAACCATGGAGAAGAGTTCCTTTTTCCTCACAGTCCCTCCAGCATTTGGTTGATTTCTTGATCTTGGTCATTCTTCCTGGGGTGAGATGGAATCTCAGTGTTGTTCTCATTTGCATTTCCCAAATGACCATTGATGTTGAACATTTTTTCATGTATTTATTTGCCATTTGTATTTCTTCAGCTGAGATGTGTATATTCATCTCAGATACCCATTATTGGATTGGCTTTTTGGATTATGGGGTCCTGATTTTTTTTAATTCTTTTTTTTTTTTTTTTTTTTTTTTTAGTTCTGGGGTTCGAACTCACAACCTCCCGCTTGCCAGGCAGGCACTTATGCCACTGAGCTAAATCCCCGGCCCTTTAAAATTCTTTATATATTCTAAATAGAAGTCCTTGGTCTGAAGGACAGTTGGCTAAAATATTTTCCCAGTTTGTAGGTTTTCTTTTCATTCTTTTGGAGATTTCCTTTGACATGCAAAAACATTTTAATAAGGTGAGATCTCAGTTGTCAAATCTGGGAAGTATTTCTCGTGCAGTTTGATTTTTGTTCATGAACTCTCTGCCTTACTCCTATGTCAACAAGATTTCTACCCACTTTGTCTTCAAGCAGATTTACTGTTTCTGTTTTAATATTCAGATTTTTTATTTATTTTGACTTTAGTTTAGTGCATGGTGATAGACGTGGATCTAGTTTTAGTTTTTGGCATATGGAGAGCCAGTTTTTCCAAGCATCACTTATTAAAGAGACTTTCTTCCACTGTACATGTTTGGACCCTTTGTCAAAGATGAATGTTTTTGTAGTTGTGGCTGTCTCTTTTAATCTATTCCTTTGATCTTCATGTCTGTTTGTATTCAAGTACAATGCTGATTTTATCACAGTAGCTTTGTGATATAAATTCGAGTCGAGGATTGTGATGCCTCCTGCCTTACCTTTGTTGCCCAGAACTGCCTTTGCTATTCTAGGTGTCTTCTGGTTCCAGATAAATTTTAAAGATGATTTCTCTAAATCCATGAGGTATGGTAGTGGTATTTTGATTGGAATTGCATTAAATCTGTATGACAACTTCGGGAGAATAAAGCCAAGAGAGTTTTATAGGGAAAAAAAAAAGAATTCTGTCTCCAGCAAAACAGTCCTGCAGGTTGAGATGAACGGATACTAGACAGGAACTTTAAGCTGAAAGAATAAAGAGACCAGGCATGATGACACATGCCTGTAACCCCAGAACTCAGGAGGCTGAGGTGGGAGGATCACTGTGAGTTCAAGGCCAGCCTGAACAACATAGTGAGACCCTGTCTCAAAAAAACAGAAAGAAAAAGGAAGAAAAAAAGAAAGAAAGAAAGAAAGAAAGAAAGAAAGAAAGAAAGAAAGAAAGAAAGAAGGGAGGGAGGGAGAGAGAGAATTAGGAAGGAAGGAAGAAAAGAAAAGAGAAAAGAAAAGAAAAGAAAAGAAAAGAAGGAAGAAAAGAAAAGAAAGAAAAGGCTGGGGATTTAGCTCAGCGGCATAAAGCGCCTACCTTGCAAACATGCAGTCATGAGTTCAATCCCTTGTGTCCCCCCCCAAAAAAAAAGAAAGAAAAGTGAAAGTAAACATACAATCCGGGATTACTGTACCTTTGCCTGGTAACTTCTCTTTTTTTCTGTGGTTTAGAAGGCTATGTATAAAACAACTACAAATCTATGTTAATGAGTTTTTAGGGTAGAAGATGTAATCTATGAGAAAGTAGAAAGAGGAAAGGATAAAAATAAGTAAGAACATAGTGTTTGTATATTATAAAAAATAAGTTGGTGTTATTCAAACTCTCAGGCAACCAATGAGTCAAAGAAGAAATCACAAAACATTATAAAATAGTTTAAGATGTATTAAAATAAAAACACAACATACCAAAATTCATTGGATGCACCAACAAACATTATTAGAGGAAAACTTATAATTGTAAATGCCTATATTAAAAAGAAAAACTCTACCCTAACTTTAAATCAATACCCTAACTTTACATCATTTTCCCCTCTGCAAAAAGAAAAGCAAATCAAACCAAAATCTAGCCCAAGGAAGGAAATAATAATGATTATTTAGGTAAAATAAAGAAAAAATAGAGAAAATCAACAAAACTAAAATTGATTCTTAGAAAAGATCAACAATGGATAAACCTGTAGCTAGACTAAGAAAACAGACAAAAAACTACCAGACCTGGTGACACAGATTTGTAATCCCAGCACCCTGGCAGGCTGAAGCTAGAGGTTCACAAGTTTATGCCCAGCTCACCTTGTCTCAAAAAATTAAAAATTGAAAATGGCCTGGATATGTAGTTCAATACAGAGACCCTGGGTTCAATCTCCAGAGGATGGGAAAGAAAAGGAAAGGAAATGAAGAAAGAGAGATCATTTTATGAAAATAAGACTAACAGTGAATACATTTACTGATTTTACGTAAAAGATAATTATAAGAGAATAATATAAACAATTATTCATCAACAAATTGGATAACCTAGAGGAAACAGAAAATTCCTGGAAACACACTTTCCACAAAACCTGACCCAAGAAGAAATAGAAAATCTAAATAGACCCATAACTATGTTAATAAGGAGACTGAATCTAAAATTTTAAAAAAAAACTTTCTTAAACTCTCAACCAAGAAGCCAGACATGGTGGTGCATGCCTGTAATTCCAGCACTCTGGAGGCTGAGGCAGGAGGATCATTGCAGGTTCAAGACCATCCTGAGACACAATGTGAGTTCAAGGCCAGTCTGAAGTGCATGGTGAGACCCTGTCTCAAAAAGACAAAAAAAAATTTGGGACTGTGGATTTAGCTCAGCAGCACCAGCACTTGCCTGGCAAATGCAAGGTCATGAGTTCAGTCTCAGGTACAAAAACAAACAAACAATAAAACTCAACCAAGGACCAGATATTCAAAGAATTAACAACTCTCCTCAAAATATTTCAAACTAGAAGAACTGGGAATGCTACTAACTCATTCTATGAGGCCAGCGTCATACTGATGCCACAGCCACAGATGGTAAAAGAAAACTTCTTTGCAGTTTCTGCAATAGGAGGTGTCAATTTGTCTCCCACTATATTCACATAGCTGAAGATTCTCACAAGACAGAAGGAATGTTTGGCTCCTGGGTTGACAAAAAAAGTGTAAAATGTCTACTACCCATGTGTAGAGGGATTTTTGCGATTCCTCAAATATTTGAAAGGTTTTTAAAAATGCATTCATATACTGTAAAATTAAAGAGCATGAAGGGGCAAATTCACTCTAACATAAAGGCAGTGGCACAGACAATTCATTGTTACATCCATTTCAAAATATTACCCAGGTGCTTACTATGTGTCAGTCCCTATTTCTAGTGCTGGGAATTTGACAAGAGCAAAAGGGACAAAATTCCCTATCCTTGTGCATTCTTCTGGGTCAATGGGTAATAAACTAAATGCATAAATGATATTGGATGATGACTAATGCAACAGAAAAAAAATGGGCCTAAAGAAAAAGATAAAGAGTGTTAAGGAGGAGACGCAAGTTCAGAGGGGCAGTCAGGGACACCCTCACCAAGAAGGTGACAATTGAGCAGGTGCCTCAGAGTGTAGGAAAGACAAGGGTCCCAGGGAAAGAGAGGTCCAGACAGGATAAACACAGAGTGAGTGTGGAGAAGTGAAGTCAAAGTTGATGGAGGGAGGGAACACACCAGGCCTGGTAGCATTGCCTCTGACAATGCCCTAAGGAATGACACCATTTTGGTTCAAAAGTATAACCTCACTCCAAATGTGGAAACATCAGATAAGCCCAAAGTGGGGACAGTCTATAAAATACTTGATTGATACTATTCAAAACTGTCAAAGTCTTAAAAGGACTTGCTGAAGGTACAAGGTGCACCTAAAAGGTGCTTGCTGAAGCAGCACCAAGGAGACACCAGTTGGACTCTGGACAACCCCACCAACAGAACACACAGTCCCAGCTTCCACATCCAGAGGCTAAGATTGGCTTCATACTCAGAACATCTCTGGGATGCAACACGGACATTGTCCCAGAACTGTAAACATTAGAAGGTAGGATCTTGGGGTAGCTATAAAAAACCAACTACATCGGGAGAGCGTCCCTGAGGCACAAAGTCTCCTTTCCTCCTTGAGAAAAGAAAAAAGAGAAGGTGGAAAATGGCAAGATGCAGATGTGGGGTGTGGCTCCAGACCCCCAGCCCATCCAGGACAGGCCTGGAACTCGAATAGATGGATGAAGTTAGAAGTCAAACACTGGAACTTTCTAAATAACAACAGAAGTGAAAAAACAAGTGGAAAAGGGTAGAGAGAAAGTGATCTAAAGAAAAAGAAATGATGCTTAAAATCAAAGATATTAGAGAAGACACAGATAAAATGATAGATGAGTTTAGAAAAAGATGAACACAAAAAATGCACAACATAGGAGAGAAATAGAATCCATGGAAGAGACACAAAAAGAGATCCAGGAGATTAAAATCTCTATTGAAAGTATATGCAACATTGATCCCTGGTACCAAAAAACAAAGGAAAGTATGTGAAACAGATTGAATGAAGGAATGGATAGAATTTCAGATCATAAACAGAACTGCAGCTACTGATCGTGAAAAGAAAGATTTCCTAAAAATAGCAAGAGATCATAAGAAATCAATCCAACAGCTACAAAACAAAGCCAGAAAGAACAACACAAGACTGATGGTGGTCAACAAGCAATGAGACATTTGGAGACAGCACAAATGCCGTAACAATCATAAATATATATGCACCTAATAAAGGAGAGCACCCACTATATAAGACAGTTATTGGTGGACATGGAAAATCAAATGGGCAATAACACAATTGTAATGGGGGACCTCAATACCCCATTGTCCCTGAAAGACAGACCAATTAGACAGAAAATCAGCAAAGCAATGTCAGAGCTGAACTAAATCTAGCCTTAATAAGACTAAATGGACTGAACCAAATGGACTTAATAGGAAGAAACCCCACGTCCCCATGCCAGTGGTTTGGAGAGATCCAGTGTGGCCATCATGGGCCCAAAGAAGCCACGCCTCCCCCCGCAAGGCCCCACCACCATTAGAGGAGCATGGGTGAACCACCAACCCTTGCATCTCCAGGCACACTGGCTCGGAGGAACTCAGGCTCCTAGTCCAGTCACCTGCACCAAGGGACTGGCAGCAAAGGCAGGAAGCACCGGGGATGCAACCAATGGGCTGACTCAGAGAAACACAGGAAAATATCAAGACAAAGGAGCAAAATACACTCTCAGACCTCCAGCCCACACGGAACAAATTCAGGAGACACAGACACAGTAGAAATTAGAAACCACACAAGCTGAAATCTCTGACTTGTTTTGTACCAGGATCAAACTCATGAACTCACACTTGCCAGGCAGGTGCTTACACCGCTGAGCTAAATCCCCAGGCTAACCTGAAATCGCTGAAAAGATAACTTTGGGGTTTTTCCCATGTGCTAGTCAACATGGCACTGGACAGGGCCTCCCTTCAGCATTGATTTCCACCTTCTTGCAAAACCCAAAAGTTGAACTTCCCACTTTTGGCGAATGCCAACGCTCCCCTAATCAGCCATCAATACATCCTTAGGCAGGCCCCTTTAACTCCATCCCTGTCAATTCCAAATAAAGCCCAAGGTTTTTCTTTGTTCCCATCACAGGGTGCTTGCGTCTCTTCAGCAGCCTTCCCATGCCCGCAATAAAGATCTCTTTTCTTCCTTTCTCCTTTTTCTCTTCTGAAGTAAATGAGCAACTTTGTTCTTGTATTGCTTGGTTAATTTTACATGCCCATGTCTGATGATCTGGATGGTTATTTTGAAGATGACAAGAGTCATTATGATAGCTATTGTTGATTTCCTATTATCTCATATCTAGTATCTGTATCACTTTCATTGTTTTGTTTTGATTGGATTTGTTCTTTTTTGGTTGGTTGGTTGGTTGGTTGCTTTTATTCTTTTTAAAATAAAAATAAATAAATAAAATTATCCAGCATCGCAGCTCCTGTCTTTTTTTTTAAATTTTAAAGAGAATAAAACAAAAGAGGACAGATCTAAGAAGATCAGAACAGAACAATGTAAGCAACACAGCACTTCACAACAAGACAATTGGATATTAACAGTAGCTATCATAATGTCTCTTTCTTTGAAATAGTTGAGCTTAGCTTTACAAACATTAATGTCAAACATAACAGAATAAAACCACTCAAGAGAATGAAAGTATTGCAAGGCATTCTGAACCAAATAACTGAAGATGAACAATGGCTGCTGTATTATCTCATTTTCCATAAAAATTTTGTTTTTACTATCATACATATTAAAATCCAATAAGACACAACTGATAGAACCAATGGTAATAGAAAAACAAGAGCATGGTAGGACTTCAGAGCAAGATGATATTAAATCAACTCTGGCTGCCACATTGTCTTGCCTTCAAAGTAACTATTCATAAGATCACATATATTAAGATCAAACAAAACAGAATAAAACCATTCCAACCAATGAATGAAAATGTAAGACTTCAAAGCAGTATAATGGTGAACCATGATTTCCATAAAATTTTCTGTACTCTTACCATTTCTTACACTAGGGAGACTATACAGCATTTATACATGTGAGTTTGGTTTATTTCACTTATGAGTATAGATTTAAGTTGCATCCATTTATTTATAAATATCTCAATGTGATCATTCTTTATAGCTGAGTAGTACTCCACTGTATAAAAGTACCACATTTTTTTATCCATTCCTCGGTTGATGGGCACTTAGGTTGTTTCCAAGATCTGGCTATTACAAATTGTGCCGTTATAAACATGGGTGCACATATATCATTGTGGTAAGATGTTTTCAGATCTTCTGGGAATATGCCTAAGAGTGGAATAGCTGGGTCAAATGGGACCTCCAACCCCAGCTTTTTGAAGAATCTCCAGATTGACCTCCACAGTGGTTGCAGCAGTCTACACTCCCACCAACAGTGCAGAAGAGTTCCTTTTTCCCCACAGCCTCTCCAACATTTGTTGTTGGTAGTTTGTTGATCCTGGACATTCTTTCTGAGTGAGATGGAATCTCAGTGTGGTTTTAATTTGCATTTCTCTAACGACCAATGATGATGAACATTTTTTTATGTATTTATTTGCCATTCGTATTTCTTCATCTGAGAACTGTGTGTTCATCTCGGTTGCCCATTTTTGGATTGGGTCTTTGAATTTCAGGGGTCTGATTTTTTTTAATTCTTTATAAATTCTAGACAGAAGTCCTTTGTCTGAGGGACAGTTCACTAAGATTTTCTCCCCATTTGTAGGTTTTCTTTTCACTCTTCTGAGATTTCTTTGGACATGCAGAAACTCTTTAATAAGATGTGATCCCAGTTATTGATTCTGGGAAGTATTTCCCGTGCAGTTTGGTTCTTGTTCATGAATTCTCTACCTACCCCTATGTCTTCAAGATTTTTACCTACTTTGTCTTGCAATAGATTTAGTGTTTCTGTTTTAATATTTAGATCTTTGATCCATTTGGATTTTAGTTTAGTACATGGTGATAGGCATGAGTCTAATTTTAGTTTTCAGCATATGGATAGCCAGTTTTTCCAGCACCATTTATTAAAGAGACTGTCATTCTTCCATTGAACATGCTTGGCCCCTTTATCAAAGATAAGGTGGCTGAGTGTGTTTGTAGTTGTATCTTCTAGTCTATTCCATTGATCTTCAGTTCTGTTTTTATTCCAATATCATGTTGATTTTATTACAGTAGCTTTGTAGTATAACTTCAAGTCAGGGATTATGATGCCTCCTGCCTTGGCCTTGCTGCTTAGAATTGCCTTTGCTATTCTAGGTCTCTTCTGGTTCCAGATGAATTTTAGGAGTGATTGCTCTAGCTCTATGAGGTGTGTTAGTGGTATTTTCATTGGGATTGCATTGAATGTGTATAACAATTTTGGGAGAATGGCCATTTTTACAATATTGATTCTTCCTATCCATGAACAAGGGATTTCCATTTACTGAGGTCCTCTTCGATTTCT
Organism: Hydrochoerus hydrochaeris; assembly: GCA_004027455.1. Classification (NCBI taxonomy): domain Eukaryota; kingdom Metazoa; phylum Chordata; class Mammalia; order Rodentia; family Hydrochaeridae; genus Hydrochoerus; species Hydrochoerus hydrochaeris. The sequence goes on from PVLA01006800.1 coordinate 8,284, forward strand.
TTTTTCAGGGTGTTATAATTTTCCCTGTACAGCTCTTTTACATCTTTTGTTAGATTATTCCTAAGTATTTCATTTTTTTGGATGCTAGTGCATAGGATGTGACTTCTCTTATTTCTCTCTCGGTGATTTTGTTGTTAGTGTATAAGAATGCTATTGAATTTTGAGTATTGACTTTGTATCCAGCTACATTGCTGAATTTATTTATTATATGTAGGAGACTTTCAACGGAGGTTTGGGGGTATTCTATGTAGATTATAATGATCGTGTGATTCTTGCTTTTGGCTCTATTGATATGTTGGATTACATTTATTGATTTACGTATGTTGAACCATCCCTGCATGCCTGGGATGAATCCCACTTGGTCATAGTGTATAATCTTCTTGATGATTTGCTGCATCCTGTTTGCCAATATTTTATTGAGAATTTTTGCATCTATGTTCATTAAGGAGATTGGCCTGTAGTTCTCTTTTTTAGTTGGGTCTTTCTCAGGTTTTGGTACTAGAATGATATTTGCTTCCAAGAATGACTTAGGGAGAATTGCTTCCCTTTCAATTTCATTGAAGAGTTTGAGGAGTGTCAGCATTAGTTCTTCTTTGTATTTCTTGTAGAATTCTGCAGTTAATCCATCTGGACCTGGGTTCTTCTTTGTTGGTAAGGAGTTGATTACATTTTCAATTTCATTAATAGAAATTGGGTTATTCAGCAGTTTTACATCCTCTTGATCCAGCTTTGGTGGTTCATATGTTTCTAGGAATCTGTCCATTTCTTCTGTGTTATCGAGCCTATGAGAGTAGAGGTTTTCGAAATAGTTGTTGATGATCTTCCGTATTTCCACAGGGTCAGTAGTAATTTCTCCTTTTTCATTCTGTATTACATGAATTTGAGTCTTTTCTTTCCTTTTTTTAATTAGGTTGGCTAGGAGCTTATCAACTTTATTTATTCTTTCATAGAACCAACTCTTTGATTCATTGATTCTTTGAATTGTTTTCTTAGTCTCTATTGCATTAATTTCTGCTCTGATCTTTAATTTCCTCCCTTATTTTGGCTTTGGGCTTGGCTTGCTCTTCTTTTTCTAGATGTTTCAGGTGTAATATCAGGTTGCTTATTTGTGTTCATCCTGTTTTCCTAATGTGGGAACTCAGTGCAATAAATTTTCCTCTGAGGAACATTTTCATTGCATCCCACAGGTTCTGGTTATTTGTACGTGTATTTTCGTTTGCTTGGAGAGATTGTTTAATTTCTTTTTTAATTCCCTGTGTGACCCACTGATTGCTCCAGAGTGTATTATTTAATTTCCATGTGTTTGTGTGGTTTTTGCAGTTGCTTTTATCATTAATTTCCAGTTTCATGGCGCTATGATCCAATAACATGCATGGAATAATTTCAATTCTTTTGCATTTACTTAAATATGTTCTGTGGGTTAGTATATGGTCTATTTTAGAGAATGTCCCGTGTACTGCTGAGAAGAATATATATTCTGATGTTGTTGGATGGAACACTCTGTATACGTCTATCAAATCCATTTGTTCACAGGTGTGATTCAGTTCTGTTATTTCTTAGCTGATTTTCTGTCTAGTGTCAATGGTGTGTTAAGGTCTCCTGTTACAATTGTGTTATTGCCTATTTGATTTTTCATTTCAGTTAATACTTGCTTTGTGTAGTTGGGTGCTCTGGAATTTGGGGCATATATATTTAAGATTGTTATCTCTTCATCTTGCAGCTTTCCCCTAACTAGTATGTAGTGACCTTCTTTATCTCTTTGGACCATTCTTGGTTTGAAGTTCACATGGTCTGCATACAGAATAGCTAACCCTGCTTTTTTTTTTTTTTGAGTTCCTGTTGCATGGAGTATTGTTTTCCATCCTTTGACTTTCAGTCTGTGAGTTTCCTTTTGGATGCTGTGTCTTTGTTGGATGCATTCAGATGGGTTTCTTGTAGACAGCATATGGTTGGACGTTGTTTCTTGATCCATTCTGCCAGCCTGTTTCTTTTAATTGGTGAATTGAGGCTATTTACATTAATGGTTATAACTGTCATATATTGATTTATTGTTGACATGTTATCTTTCTGATGTTGTATCTGAGCTTTCCATTCTGTTTAATTGCCTGTCTTGCTTAGTGGTTTTTTCCTATGTGTATCTAGAATGTCTTTCAGTATTCTTTGTAGGTTTGGTTTGGTGATCATGAAGTTCTTCAGCTGTTCTTTGTCATGGAAGTATCTTATTTCTCCGTCCATTTTGAGGGACAGTTTTGCAGTGTACATCAGTGTGGGTTGGAAGTCGTTTTCTTTAAGGATCTGAAAAACTTCACTCCATGCTCTTCTTGACATTATTGTTTGTGTTGAGAAGTCTGCTGTGATTCTGATAAGTTTTCCTTTATAGGTGACCTGTCTTTTCTCTCTAACAGCTTTTAATATTCTGTTCTTATGTTGGATTTCTGGGATGGTGATTATTACATGTCTGGGTGTAGTTTTGATTGGGTTATGGCTATTTGGAGTTCCATATGCCTCACTAATCCATATGTCAGTTTCCATACTTATGTTTGGGAAGTTTTCAGCTATTACTTCTGTAAATAGCCTCGATATCATTTGTGTTTTCCCTTCTTTTTCTTTTATCCCTATTAATCTTATATTGTTTGTCTTTCATCATCTTGCAGCTGTTGAATTGTTATTTCCTGATTTCTTGTTATTGTTAGAAGATCTTTCCTTTCTTGTTCACTAGCTGCAATGTTAGCTTCGAGGACTGAGATCTTATCTTCACTTTCGATGAGGCGGTTTTTTGCAACTTTCATTAGAGTTTTTGATTTCCTGTATATCTCTTTGAATCTGTTTAATGCATTCTGTTTGTCTCTTAAACTGTTCATTCAGGGATTCTATCATTTTGCTTTGTTCCTCTAATTGTTTAGCTGTGTCTTTGTTGGATGCATTCAGTATTTCTTTCACTACTTTTGTCATTTCTTCTTTTACCTGGGAGAATATTTCTGATTTGAGTTCCCTCATAGCTTCCCGTACTCGCTTCTTTATTTCAGTTGATATCACTTCATGCATTTCAGGTGTATATGTAGTATTTTCTTCTATGTACATGGCTCCTAGGTTTTCTTGGGATGGGCTGGAGGTTTGAGATTGCATTTTTGTCTTTTGCTTTGTCATTTTCCTATATTTCCATGTTTCCAGCGATTTTCCAAAGTTTTCCCTGGATGTGTTGGAAATCACTGCCTGAGCCCTCTGCTACTGGGACTCACTTGGCTTTGGCTCCCCTTGTGTGGTGGGCCTGGCTCCCCTGGTTGAATGAAGGTCACTGGGCACAGTCCACTCAAGCCGGTGGAACCTCTGGAGCCTAGTCCAGTGTCCTAAGAGGGCTGGTCGGCACCCAGCCACCGGGATTGATGGTCCCATACTTTTCCGGGCCTGCCCTGGCAAGCTGCAACTCACCTCGAGGCGCGGCGCCAACTTGGCTCCCCGCATCTCCTGTCTTGCTCTGGGATTACTCATCGTAAGGGAGCCAGGCCATGCCATGAGGAAGCTACGGAAAGACCACACTCTGCAGAACCCAGGCTTCCTGCAGACCGACAGCACCATCTTCCGGGCCTGTGAATGGGTCACCTCGGAAGAGATCCTCAGCCCCTTCCCAGCAGTCTGACGATTGAAGCCCTGGACCCCTCATGACTGGGACTCTGGCCAATATCTTCGGTTCAGAACCATCTAGATAAACTACTCTTGAACACCTGACTTGCGAAGAGTGTATGAGATAAATATTTATCACTTTCATTCCCTAAAATTTTGTCTTAAATCTAGAAAATTGCTCCTGCAAAAAGTGGCCACCAGATGGCGCCTTGGTCCCAAGGATAAAAACGCCAACAATTAATTACCCGAGTTCCTTAACAAATTTTTTCCCATCCCAATAAAAATACCACCCCTTTTTTTCCCAAAGCTAGACAATTTGATTATAAGGTTCATTTGGAAAGACGATAGGCAAATATAAAGGGAAATGAAAAAAGCAGGTGCCACTGCTGCTAATAAAGGGGGTAGTTTTAACACATTAAATTAAAACCAATGTAAACAAGGCTAGGGGTGTAGCTCTGTAGGGGAGCACTTGCCTGGCAAGCGCCAGTCCGTGGGTTCAATCCTCAGAATCCCAATACGTGTAAATAGTGAGTTTGTTATCAGCACATGAATAAAGCAGACAGATCAAAGAAAGGATTAGAAAATCCAGAAATAGAAATCATGTTTATTTTAAAATTATAAAAATATGATAATATAATAGCTATTTTAGTTTAGAAAGGAACTTCAGGGAGGATTTTTATTTAGTAGTGTTATACCAACTACATAACTGTATGGGAAAAGAAAACCTTGAATCCATTTCCAATACTGTCCAGGTTAAATCCTCAGTATATCAAAGATCTAAAAGGGAGAAAACCCCTCACAACGAGACACTGTTGAATTTCCTTATGAACTAGGAGGTGATATATTTTCCAAACTTTTAACCAAGAGCCAGAAACAACAAAAGAAACTTCTGTTACATGACCAGACAAAAACGAAAACCTTTTGCATGTTAAAAATAAAATAAACCACTGTACAAAAGCTAAAAACTATAACCCAAAATGAAGAAAAATATTTACAACTTTCCAGGTGTGGTAATGCCCACCTGTAATCCCAGCAATGAGGAGGCTGAGGCAGGAGGATTGCTGTGAGTCCCAGGCCAGCCTGGGTACAAAGTGAGTTCAAGGCCAGCCTGAGCCACATAGTGAAACTCTGTCCATATTATGTATGTCACAGATGAGTGTCAATATTCCTAAAATATGCAATAAAAAGAGGTGAAACCTCCATAGAGATGAAGAAATAATATATATCTAACATGGTGAACATGCCAATGCCCTGATCTGATCCTTACTGCACACAGCTACTAAAACTCCACACTGGGGATAGGGAGGTAGCTCAGTGGTAGAGCACTTGCTCTGCATGGAAGGTCTCTAAAATCCATTCCCAGCATTGGTTGGAAAAAGAAAAAATAGGAGGGAGAGAGAGAGAGAGAGAGAGAGAGAGAGAGAGAAAGAGAGAACAAACAAAACCCCAGAGGTCAGGCTGCTGGTTAATTCTGGAGGCAGAAGTTAGACTGGGTGAGGTGGCATGGAGGAGCGACTGGGCAGCTGGAAAATTCTATTCTTTACTCAGCTGTGGTCACAAGTAGTTCACCTTAAAATACCACACTTTGTTTTTTGGCTGAATTTTAGGAACTCCTATTTTAAGATCTTCCTGGATTTTTTTAAACAAAGAAATATAGTACTTAGCTTTTCTAAAAGGTTTTTATTCCATTAATCAGTCTCTAATAAAACAGAGGTAAAGCGTTTATTAGGAAAAGGTATCCACAAATAAAGAAAAAAATAAGGAAAAAAATCACCACCTCCCAGAATCCAAAGTAAACCAAATTATATAGATCTGGAAAGCTGGGTATGTGGAGTTTTGTTTTCCTTTTAGGTGAGGAGGCCTGGTTGATGAAGTCAGGCAGCCTTTGATAAGAAATTAACCAGACATTTTATCTCAATAAGCATTATTTTAGACCTCTGTAATGTTAAAATAAATTTCTATATTTTTGATTTCTGGATAATGCTTGCTATGAAGTCACTTGAAATTCAGCATTTCATGAGATGTATGTAGATCCTCTGCCAGAAGTATTTTCTCTAATAAACAGGCTTAGGTCAAAAGGAAAGTCATTTTCTATGTGGCACACACATACTGGGAGTTTCTAAATGTACTCTTGATATAGTTGGGATTTTCATGTTCCCTGTAGGCCCATGTATTAAAGACTGGGCCCCCAACATGGTGTCATTGGAAGGTTATGGAGGATTTAAGAGAATGGGCGTAGTGGAAGGTGCTAAGTGACTGGGGAGGCCTTCAAGGGGATTGTGGGACCCAAACTGGTCTATTTCTTTTTCTCTTTTGGCTTCCTGGCTGCCATGAGATGAGTAGATTGCTCTACCACACACTTCCTGCCGTGATGTACTGCTGCACCACAGGCTTAAAGAAATGGGGCCAACTGACCATGGACTGAACCTCCAAAACCATAAACCAAAAGAAACCTTTCCTCCTGATGAGTTGATTACCTTAGGTATTTGTTACAGCAAGGAAACCCTAACACACCCCTAAATGGAGCACTTTGATAGCACTTATAAGATAATAGTGAGATTAAATGTGAACAGTTTAGTTCACATGGTAGATAACGTTAGTGTCAAAGAGGCAAGGAGCAAAAGTATTTTAAGTTCAGATGGTATAGATTCAAAATCCTAACTCCCTCATTTACTGTGTGACTACTTAATCAAATAACCTATCATTTCTCTGATTCTATGGCAACACTCATAACCCTCAGACATGACAGTCCCTAACATTTGCATTCTCTGCTCCCCAGCCCCATACTGGGGATGGAACCCTGGGCCTTCACACTAATCCACATCCCCAGTCTTTTATTTATTTATTTTTTATTTTGAGATAAGGTCTTGCTACATTACTAAGCTGCCCAGGCTGGACTTGAACTTGAAATCCTTCTGCTTCAGCCTCCCAGAGTTCTGGGGTTATAGGCAGGCATGCACCTCCACAGCGAGCACATTCGCATTTGTATCAACTTCTTAGGCATTCACACTATTGCTGGTGTGTTCTATCAACCATACTTTGAGAGGCACTGTTCTTATAGAAGTAGCAAGTATAAGAAGAACAATCATCCCCAGAGTCGAAGGTCAACGCTGTAAAGAAGGGGTACTGGTTGGAGCCTTTGTTTCAGATGCAGCTGGTTTTGCAAGTTAGAAAACTACAAAGGGGATTCAGCTGCTGCTGCCACCCTCGTGAAGAACCATTGCTGGGGTAATGTACATCAACAGCAGGCAGACTGCCGTGTCCAGCCATCTGGGAAGGGCTCCAAGATGCAGAACTCATTGTGCTAAAAGTAGAAAAGCCCTGGGCAAAGAGGTGAACACCCTGGTTCTGCAGTCTCCAGGAAAACCCACTTGCCAGAGATAAGACCATGTGACATCAGGCTAAGGGAAATGTAGCTTTGCTGCCCCAGCACACAGCACACAGGACGGGAGGTTGCTCTTGGAGCTAGGAGACAGTGGCATCACAGCTCATGTGACGCCTCCTGAGATTCCCACTTTCTCCACTCCAGCCCCCAGGGTGCCATCAAGAAAAGCTCTACATATGAGAAACTAGGTGATTTTGATTCCTTTCAAAAATCTTTCAGTAGTCACCTGCCAGCCAACTGAGGTGAAATTTCAATTTGGTTCTTTTTGTTTGTCTGGTTTTTGCAATACTAACCCTGGGGCCTCCACACTAAGCTACATTCACAGGCTTCTGTTTCTATTTTTTTCAGTTTTTAAATTTTCATGAGTGCATGTTTGCAGGAGGGAATGGTTACATTTATCACAGAGAATCAATACATGTACACAAAACATCTTAATTCTTTTCCATTTCACCTCCTTTCCATCTACCTTGCAAAATGGCCCAGGAGAGATATGAAGTTGGAATTCTCCTGCTTCAGCTTCACTGAGTGCTAGGATTACCAGCATTTACCATACTGCCCAGGTGAAATTTCAACTTTTTTTCATTTGTTATTAGTACATGTTTTTAATGCTTAATGAGTACACTCTTCTTGGAGACTTGTGATACACATGAGGCACACATAGAAAACACATGTAACACACATGTACATGTGGCACATATGAGGTGCACGTGTGTGGTAGACGTGTAATATACATGTGTGACACGTGTGTGTATGTATCTTGTATGGTGTGCGTGTATGTTGCATGTCTCACGCGCATGTATGTGACACATGTGTTGCACGCACATGTGTCGTGTGCACCACATACACATGTATATCACATTGTGTTGCATGTGTGCAACATACACAATGTGTATGGTACAGATGTGATGTGCTGTGATACACATGCAACACACTGTGTATGTGGTGCACATGCAACACATGTGATACACATGCATATGCTATGCACATGGGACACATATATGACACACATGTGCAGTACATACGAGGCATGCATGGCACACTGACACATGTGACATGCAGGTGACATGTATGTGGCATACATGTACATGTGACCCATGCTACATGTCACGCTGATGTGCATTGATGCATGTGTGATACACATATGACACATGTGTTGCACATGTGTGACGCACATGTGTGTGCCACACGTGTACACACATGCAATGCATATGGTACAGGTGTGATGCGGTGTGGCACACATGTAATGCACACATGTGTGTGACATTCATGCAATGCACATATGATACATGTGATACGCATGTGGCACATGTATGTGTGGTACACGTGATGTGTATGTATATGGTGCACATGTGAGATGTATAATATCTATGTGGTGCATGTGTGATATACATGTGAAACACGTGGCACACTTGTGACATGTGACATGTACATGTGACACGTGTGTATGACATGCATGCAACATGCATGTGATATACATGTGATGTGCTATGTGGTGCACATTCAATAATGATACACTGTACATGTGTCACACATGTGCCATGTGTGTGTGCTGCATGTGGCACACATGTGACATGTGTGATACATGTGTAAGTGTGATGCACATAGGACACGCATAAGTGTGGTGTGCATGATACATATGTGAAATGCATATGGTGTGTGTGTGTGTGTGGTACACGTATGTGGTAGACTTGTGTGCAATACACATATAATGTGCACATGTATGCAATACACATATCACATTGTAGGCCTTTTTAATTTCCTCTTCTCTTCCAGACACTTCAGCTCTTTAACACAACATAAAAGGCTCTGCAAAGCTATCCCCTCCTACAGCCCAGACTCCTCTGTTGAGCTTTATAGTCCAGAAATACATAAATCTTTGGATTTCCTAAAGCAATCATATTCTCAAGAACTATGCTGTGAATATGCGAGACCCTCATCTGAACAAAATGCACATGAGCCCTTTTCTTAAAGAAAATACACAATCAGAATATGTGCTTCCCTTTTAAGAATAAGAATTAGTTTTCAATAGTTTAATTGTTAGCTGGGTTTGAAGGTCAAAGAAAATCTCAAAGCAAATGTATTTTTGAATTACACAGTATTTACTGTTCTGGAGTTTCTGACACCTAAGGAGAAAAAAAGCAAGAAAGAATATTCCCAGTGCTAGTGAAATGTGTGAAGTTTTTCTTTCCTGTAAAGATATTTATAGTCAAATTCTTCTTATGGCTTTAAACAGCTTTAACTGAATTCTATAAATGAAAAGCATATGTTGGTTGGAAAACTAAAGATGATTTATAAAATCAGATCAGATAATAAAAAATACACTTTAGTAACCTTTTTCTTAAGCTTAAAGGCCATTGAAGCTGGGCATAGGGGCATGTGCCTATAAAATCCCAGCACTCTGGGAAGCTGAGGCAGGACGATCACAAGTTTGAACCCAGTGTCTTAAGACACTGTCTCAAAATAAGAAATAAAAAAGGGCTGGGGATGTGATTCTAAGTTCAGTTCCCAGTACCACTAAATAAATAAATAGGCCTAATTAAGCTCATGTAATTATGTGGTTAAGAAAGTGATGTGGGTCTCTCTCTCTCTCTCTCTCTCTCTCTCTCTCTCTCTCTCCCTTCCTCTCTCTCCCTCTGTCTTTCAAAGCAGCTAGGAGTGGTAGTTCATGCTTATCATTCCAGCACTTAGAAAACTGAGGCAAAAGGATTGCTGTGAGTTTGAGGTCAGCCCGGGCTGTATAGCAAGACCATGTCTTTAAATAAATAAATGGCACATGTGAGTCAAAACTGCCTGTTTCTGCACTTGAGTTGCAGTCCTGCTTGCCTCTTTCCTTCCTCAGTGCGTGCTGTTGCAAGCTGTGTGACCCTGCAGGGCCTTGTGCAGACCTCCTGTGGCTTTGATATGGCTTATTTGCACGAGGTTTGTTCCCCAAGCATGCATGTGCTGGAAGTTTGGTCCTCAGTGTGGTGATGTTGGGAAGTAGTGATACCTTTAAAAGGCGGGGTTTACCGGGAATTCTCAGATCTTTTGAGGCATTGGCCTTAAAACAGATTTAGCTGGGGGTGGGGGACCTCAGTTACTTTTCAACAGAGGGTTGTGTTTTTGTTTCTGTTTACTTGTTTTGGTTTTTGGTTGGCTGGTTGGTTTTGTTTCTGAAGTATTAAAGATTGAACCCACACCCTTTGTACTAAACAACCCTAATCTATTTTTTGTTGTTGGGGTGTGTATGTATGTGTATGTATTTTGAGACAGGGGTCTCACTAAGTTACTAAGTTGCCCAGGCTAGATTTGAACTTGTGATTCTCCTGCCTCAGTTTCCCAGACTGCTGAGATGATGTGTGCACCACCACCACGCCCAGCCAAGAAGGGCGTTACAAAGGAGAAAGCCTCTCTCTAAATCCCACACTGGCTCCTGTGTCACACATTCCACCACTGCAGTGCCATCTACCATGAGCTCCTTGAAAGAGTTTCGCCTTAGAATAAATTACTGTATGGTTATGGCGGTGGTCTAACATGGCCAAAAGCCAAAGCAGGAACGCTTACCCCTTCCTGCTTCTTCCTCAGCCTTAATTGCAACTCCCCTTCCTGTTTGTGCACAAAGAAAATTCCAATCAACTCCTTGTGCGTCATCAATGCTCACGCTAAGCACCACCCCTGGTCACAGGTGTGTGTGTGTGTGTGTGTGTGTGTGTGTGTGTGTATATATATATATATATATATATATATATATATATATATATATATATATAAAATCTCCCATACCCCATGTTCCGGTCAGAGAATGCCAGGCTGCCTATAGTCATGGACTTCTCTCCAAGTCCTTGGAATAAAGGCTACTTCTATTTTATATTTTCTCTCTTATTGCACCAAAAAAAGCTAACACTTCTCACTAGAGCTGAACCAGTGCTGGTTTCAGGCCCTTTAATCTCCAGGAGTCAGAGCTAAATAAACCTCTCTTCCTTCTAAACTACCCAGCCTCGGGAGTTTTATTACAGCAATAGAAAACAGACTGAGACAATTGTGATGCACAGATAACCCTCTGAGGCAATGGTTCAGTGGCTTTACAGGAAGCCTAGAACGTTGGAACCCTGCAGAAATGTATCCCACATTGCCCTGCATGACCAGCTTGACCTATCGTAAAGGAAGAAGTTCACTGTGGGATCCCTCCTTCCTCCTGCATTCCTTAGCAAGGACTCAGACTAAGGAGGAAGGAGCAGCTCCTGAGTGGTAAGATGGTTACTTGGATGCAAATGCACCTAAGCCAATGCGCTAGTTAGCAAGGGCTGCTGTGTCAAAGCACCACAGACACAGTGGCTTCAATAGCAGAAATGTATTGTCTCGTGGTTTTGGAGGCCAGAACTCCAAAGTCAAGGTGTTGGCAGGTTCATTTGGAGGGCCGTGAGGGAGGGATCTGCTCCAAGCCTCTCTCTTTGACTTCCAGATGGCCCTCATTTGTATGTAAGAATATATGTATGTATGTGTGTACTGGGGGTTGAACACAGGGCTTTGCACTCAACATCTTTAGCCCTTTTACTTTTGAGATAAGATCTCACAAAGTTACTAAACTGCCCAGGCCAGGCTCAACTGCCACTTCCCTGCCTCAGCCTCCCTGAGTACTGGAATTACAGGGGTGCACTGCCACACCCAGCTTGGGACCTTTTTTATAAGGGCATTAGTCCCATTTGCCAGGGCTGGGCCCTCATGACATAATGCCCCCAGCAAAAAACCCCATCTCCTCATACCAACGCTGGAGTGGGTAGGTTTCAACACAAGAATTTAGGGGAGGGGACACAAACATTCAGATCACAGCACTGGTTTAATAAAGAGATGCAGAAAAAGTCTGGAATCCCAGACACCTGCGCCACCTTTGGGTCACCATCCTGCCAGTCATCCTGCCTGACATCCTTCCCTTCCTGTGATTCCCCCTGCTCCTAGACCTCATAAAATGCTGGGCCTGGGGCTGGGGCTGCAGTGCAGTGGCAAACGCTTGCCTAGCATGTGTGAGGCCCTGGTTTCCATCCCAGCTCTGAGGGATAACGAAAGCCTTGCTCCCCAGTCCTGGGAGAAAGCAGCTTCATGCGTTCAAGTGTCTCCCTCCCACCCTTCCTCCCTAGCTCCTGCTGTTCACACCTCTCCCTTCCCTCCTCCTCAGCACAGCCCCAAGTCCTCAGCATGATGCCACCCAGAGGCCACCACACATCTCTACACAGGCATCCACAAGTCTGGCGTCTCAGCAGATGGGTGTTGCCTGTTCTCACACTCATTTCTGGGTGGAAGGAAAGAGAGACTCAAGGGAGGTATCAGGGACCACATCCCAGTCCTGGCTCTCTGAGTCGTCTGCCGAGCAGCCTGCACTTTGTGAGGATGTGGACAGCTTGGAAAGGTGAAAGGTCGTGTGTTGCTCCCACCTCCCCCCATCACGTTACAGTTGCTCCGTCTAGGCCAAATCGGCATTTGAAATTGTCCCACTGGAGACTGTGTTTTTCTGCTCAGGCTGCTGAACCTGAGTAGCACAGCCTGGGTGGCTTGAGCAATAGCGATTTGGATTATCTCACATCTGAAGGTCAAGACCAAGGTGCAGTCAGGTTTGATCTGTCATGAAGGCCCTCTCTGTGACATGCAGATGGCCGTCTTCTCACTGTCCTCACCTGGCCTTTTCTCTCTCTCTCTCTCTCTCTCTCTCTCTCTCTCTCTCTCTCTCTCTCTCTCTCTCCCTCTCTGGAATTGAACTTGCAAGCTAGATAAACCCTCTACCACTGAGTTACACCCCCAGCCCTAAGTTTTTTCTTTTTATAAGACACCCATCAGATTGAACTAGGATGCATTAACTTGGTACTCTTTAATGTTCCTGTTTCCAAACAGTCGTACTCTGAGGTGCTGGAGGTTAGGACTTCACCCTATGAATGTGGAGGGGAAGGGTACAATTCAACTCACTCATAATAGACATTCCCTTGTTTTTGAATTTTCCCTATACCTTGGGGTTCCATATACCAGGAGGAATGATATGGGAGAGATGAGCAAATGCATTTGTAGTCCATGAAAGCTAGGATACAATTACTTTTTAAATGAACAAACACAATTAATGCACATCAACTAGCTTTCTAATTCAATGACACAGAGTAAAAAAAGGTGGGGAGCCCAGACACCTTGGTCTGTCCTCTTGGTTGAGGCACCACTGAAGGAAACAAAGGACACCTTCATGAGATCAGAAAGACAAATAAAATGGTAGAGTTCCAAATTATAGGCATTAGTGTCTGAAAACAGCCTCAATCTCTGTGAAACCAAGAAGTGGGTGGCGGACAGGATGATGGAATTAGTAGAAAGCAGACTTTGCTGGAACACAGTGCACGGTGCAGAACAGTGTGCGCTTGGATGGGAAATGGGTAGAAAATCAGATTCACACAACTCGTTCATGGAGCAGGCACTGCTCAGTATCCAGCAACGGGGGTAAAACCCAAACGGAAAGTTCATCAGCCTCAGTTCTGCTCAGGGTTAATTCTGCATCCAAGGATTCCAGGTCCCAGTCCACGCCATAACTATCAACATGAAAATTCAGACACTTTTTTTTTTGTTAGTATCAGGGATTGAACACACGACCTTGCGCTCACCAAACAGGCACTTGTGCCACTGAGCTAAATCCCTGGCCTCTTTTTTTTTTTCAAATCCATTTTATTTAAGGATAAAAAGAAAGAAAAACAATGAGAAAAAATTACAACAAAATTTCAAAACACTTCAACCAGAGACAACAGTGGTACATACATTGTGCACTGTTATCCCCAAGTCATTCACCCAGACACTAACTTCAGATATGACCTGGCATGGCCTGGTTGTAAATGCACTTTGTGTGTATCTATGTGTATGTGCATGTGCGTGCATGCGTGTGTGTGTGTGTGTGTGTGTGTGTGTGTGTGTGTGTGATACTAAGGGCTGAACCCAGGACTTTCACCCTGAACTACATCCCTAGCCCTTGCCCCTCCCTTTTTGAGACAGGGTCTTGGTAGGTTACCCAGGCTGGACCCAAACTTGTGATTTTCCTACCTTAGAATATACTTTCTTTTTTTTTTTTTTTGTATCAGGGATTGAACCCGTGAACTTTCGCTTGCCAGGTCAGTGCTTATGCTGCTGAACTAAATCCCCGGTGAATATACTTCCTTTAAAAACACATTCAGGCCAGGGATTTAGCTCAGCACCCTAAGTGCCTGCCTGGCAAGCACAAGGTCATGAGTTCGATCCCCGGTACCCCCCCCAAAAAAAAACACATTCATCTGGGTGTAGTGATACACAACTGTAATCCCAGCACTCAGAAAGCTGAAGCAGTAGGGTGGCTGAGAGTTTGAGGCCAGCCTGGGCTACAAATTGAACACCAGCCTAAATTGCACAGTTAGATCCTAATAAAATAAAACAAAACAAAACAAAAAAAACACATGTAGAGCAAAACAAAAAAAACATGTAAACCAGACTTCTGGGAAAATATCAGAGCAGTAAGCAACAGAGAAAACTCTCTGAGAGTCACCATCCAGACGCTGGAATACAGCATCATGAGGAAGATAAGAAAGAAGTGGGTCCTCTGGAAAAAAATCTGAAGTGTGGATTGAAGCCCACAGAGAGAGTAAAAATAAAAACTTCAAGGAAGAAAAAGGCAGTGGCTGGTGGCGCCTTCATCCTGAGATGAAGACAAACCCTCAGTCAACCTTATAAAAAAAAAAAAAGACTCAAAGCCACACAATGAGGAATGAAAAGAGTGAAATCACAACAGACCCTGCAGAAACCCAGAAAATCATCTATACCTACTTTGAAAACTTGTATTTTAACAAGATGGAAAATACAGAAGAAATGGACAGATTCCTAGATACATATGAGATCAAAGCTAAATCCAGAACATATAAAAATCTTAAATAACCCAATATCAATGAATGAAATTAAAGATGTAATTTAAAACCTATCAGCAAAGAAAAGCCCTGACGGATTCACTGCTGACTTCTCCAAGAAATTCGGAGAAGACCCAACATTCCTACTTCTCAAAGTCTTTAACAAAATTGAATGGGAAGCAATACTTCCAATTTTATTCCTGGAAGCAAGCATTACCCTGATACCAAAACCAGAGAACAACCCAACTAAGAAAGAAAGATAGGTTAATCTCCCTAATGAACACTGATGCAAAAATCCTGAATAAGATATTGGCAAACAGACTGTAGCAAACTGTCAAGAAGGTTGAACACCATGATCAAGTGAGATTTATCCCAGGGTTACAGGGCTGGTTCGACACACATAAATCCATAAGTGTAATACACTATATTAACAGAGCCAAGGATAAAAGTCATATGCTTATCTCAGTAAATGCAGAAAAAGATTTTGACAAAGTCCAGCACCCATTCATGATTAAAAAAAGAAACACTAAAAAACATTGGAATTGATGGTCTTTATCTCAAGCTGTTAAAAGCCATCTGTGACAAACCAACAACCAGCATCATACTAAATGGACAAAAACTGAAAGCTTTCACTCTAAAATCAGGAACAAGACAAGGATACCCATTGTTTCCACTCTTATTTGACATAGTCCTGGGAACTTTAGCTGGGGTTAGAAAAACAGAAAGAAATAAAAGAAATAAAGATAGGAAAGGAAGAAGTCAAACTATTGTTACTTGCATATGAGAATATACTCTACTTAGAAGACCCCAAAAACTCCACCAAAAGACTTCTAGACTCAATAAGCAAATTCAGTAGCATAGCTGGTTACAAAGTCAACACTCAAAAATCAATAGCCTTCCTGGGCACAAAATAACAAACTCACTGAGAGAAATCAGGGAAATAGTACCTTTTACAATAACATCCAAAAAAATGAAATACCTAGGAATCAATATAACAAAGGATGTAAAAGACCTCTACACTGAAAACTACAGTACTCTGAAAAAGGAGATGGAAGGAATGTTTGAAAATGGAGAGATATCCCATTCTCTTGGGTAGGAAGATTCAATATACTGAAAATGGCCATGCTTCCAAAACCATTACAGATTCAATGTTATCCCAATCAAAATTCCAGTAGCATATTTCCCAGAACTAGAGAAAACAATCCTAAAATTCATCTGGAACCAGAAGAGACCTGGAATAGCAAAGGCAATCCTGGGCAACAAAGACAAGACAGGGGAATCATAATCACTGACTTGAAATTATACTATAAAGCTACCATGATAAAAACAGTGAGATACTGGCAAAAAAAAAAAAGACCCAAAGATCAATGGAACAGATTAGAGATGCAAAAACAACTCTAGACACACTAAGCCTCCTTATCTTCGACAAAAGTGCCAAACACAGTCCCTGGAAGATAGACTGTTTAATAAATGGTGCTGGAAAACTGGCTCTACACATGCCGAAGATTAAAACTGGAAACACATCTTTCACCATGTACTAAGCTAAAATCAGAATAGATCAAAGATCTTAATATTAAAACAGAAACATTAAATCTTCTGGAAGATAGAGAAGGTAAACCTCTTGAAGACATTGGTGTATGCAAAGACTTTATGAACAAAACCCCAGTTGCACAGGAACTATCACAAAGAATCAACAAGTGGGATCTCACCCTACTGAAAAGCTTTTGCACAGCAAGGGAAACCAACAGAGTGGGAGAAAATGTTTGCTACCTGTACCTCAGACAAAGGATTACTATCAAGAACACATAAAGAACTCAAAAAAGTCAGTCCTCCCAGATTTAAAGACCCAATCCAAAAATGAGCATCTGAGATGAACACACACTTCTCAGATGAAGAAATATGAACAGCAAATAAATACATGAAAAAATGTTCAACATCACTGGCCATTTGAGAGATGCAAATTAAAATAACACTGAGATTCCATATAACCCAAGAAAGAATATCTATTATCAAGAAATCAAGCATTACCAATGCTGGGGGAAAGGAACCCTTCTCCACTGCAGATGAGAATGTAAACTGGTGCAACCACTGTGGAAATCAGTGTAGCAATTCCTCAAAAAACTAGGGCTAAAGGTCCCATTCAACCCAGCTATTCCCCTTCTGGGTATCTTGCCAAAAGAATTAAAAACATGTTACTGCAATACTCATGTTTATAGCAGCATGATTTCTAATAGCCAGATCTTGGAAATGACATAAATGCCCAGTGACTGAGGAATGGATAAAAATGATGTGGTATTTTTATACAATAGAGTATATTCAGCCATAAAGGATAAACTGGAGACTTTTATAGGTAAATAGATGCAACTTGGGACCACACTGATTAGTAAAATAAGACACACATGTATAAACATCATATTGTCTCATCAGTGTGAGAAGATGAAAAAAACAACATATATACATATATGTATACAAAAATAGTTAAGATAATTATAATACTGATTTCCCTGAGTTCACTGAAGAGAAAGATTTGTGCCGGTACTTTTCAGACAACTGAATGCAGATGTCTTGTGCTCTGAGTGAATGATTTGGGGATGACAATGTGCAATGTATGTACCATTGTTGCCCCCTGATGGACACATTTTGAAATTTAGTTTTAGGGATTTTTTTTTCTTTTTTCTTTTTTCCTTTTTCTCCTTGAAATAAAATGGATTGGAGGGGCATCCAAACCAAAAAGACCACATAATAGGCCAAAGAGGAAATCTTTTTTTTTTTTTTTTGTCTTTTTGAGACAGGGTCTCTCTGTGCAGTTCGGGCAGGCCTTAAGCTCACTTTGTAACCTAGGCTGGTCTCAAACTCGCAACGATCCTCCTGCCTCAGCCTCCCAAATGCCAGGATTACAGGCGTGAGCCACCACGCCTGGCCAAAGAGGAAATTTTAAGAGGAACTCCCAAGAATTGATATAGTTCACAATATGTGCATTGAATAAAATTAGAAATCAATTGTAAGGTAATCAAAGGAAAATTCATGTATCTAGACATTGAAAATACATTTTTAAGTAATCTGAGTATTAAAGAAATTGTAATTATATTATTGGGGGAAATGAATAACAATGAGAGCACCATAGACCAAAACCTGGGGTATATAGACTATAAACACTAAAATGGAAAAAGAACCAGGTAGGATGGCTCATATTTGTAATCCCAGCACTCTGGGAGGCTGAAGCAAGAGGACCACAAATCCAAACCCAGTTTGGGCCATTTAGTGATTAAGCAAGAGCCTAACTCAAAACAAAGAGTGGGGGAGGGCTGGAAATGTAGCTCACTGTGAAGGTCCTGGGTTTAACGCTCAGTACTGAAAAATAAAATGAAAAAAGAATGAGTAACAATTGAAAGAGCTGGACGTCATGGTGCACTCTTGCAATCCCAACACTCAGGAGGCTGAGGCAGGAGGATCACTGAGACCAGCCTGGGCTACAAAGTGAGCCCAAGGTCAGCTTGAACTGTATAGCAAGGACCCTGTCTCAAAAAGAAAAAAAAAAAAAAAGAAAGAAAGAGAAACAGAAATTGATTAAATGAAATAAACATCCCTTCAAAAAAACACTAATGAGATTGTCAGTAGAGTAAAGCAGTTGGTTTTTAAAAAACCAATAAAACAATCAAATTCTGGCCAAGTTTAACTCAGGAAAATGAAAGAACAAGTATCAGGAAAGCTATAGGAAGTATCTGTATACTATTAACGATCAGGTTGCATTTGTTTGTTTGGTTTTGGTTTTTTGTTTGTTTGTTTGTTTTTGTCTTTTTGAGACAGGGTCTCACTATGCAGTTCAGGCTGGCCTTGAGCTCACTTTGTAGCCCAGGCTGGTCTTGAACTCCCAACGATCCTCCTGCCTCAGCCTCCCGAGTGCTGGGATTACACAGGCGTGAGCCACCACTCCCGGCTGCGTTCTTAGAGCAGCATCATCGTCCCTCTTCGAGGTTGTGCAAACCTGACAGTGTGCACAGATCCAAACCGGGGCGGGGTGGCGTCCATACCCCCAGCCTCTGTGGGGAGCCTGTCGCTCCCAGGCTGTGACCTGGACAGGATGTGGCCGTCCTGAGCACAGGACACAATAAGACAATAGTATTTGTGAATCTAAGTAATATGAGCGTAGAAACGCCACAGTAAAGCACGGTGTGAAAGGCTTCTGAGCAGCACAGAGGCCTAAGACGCTATGCTAAACGCAAAACAAACATTTTTCTTTCTAGGCAAGGGCTAGAGCCACTGAGCTAACCCCCCCACCCCGCCCCAGGCCTTTTTATTTACTTAGTTAAATTCTAAAACAATGTCTTGCTAAGTCACTAAATTGTCTAGGGTGGGCTGGAATTTGAGATTCTCCTGCTTCAGCTTTCCAGAGTGTTGGGATTATAAATGTATGGCAGTATGTGCAGCCATTATTCCTTATCTTTGTTCCCCTGTGGTGGGCATTTTTTCTTGATCTTTTGAATTTTTCTTTCCTTATATCCTTATTCTATACACGTTTTAATTTTTTTTTAACTTTTTTGTTAAAAGACACACATCAACTTCATCCTAAATAGAGTCAGGATAATTGATACCAGTCTCCTACCTCCACATCTTGTTCCACTGGAAGGCCTTACGGACCCTATCATGAATGGAACTGTCACCTTCTATGACAACAATCCTGTCTTCTCAGGTTACCCAGGCTGTACTCAAACTTGTGATTCTCCTGCCTTAGGAAATACTTTTTTAAAAACACACAGCCGGGTGTGGTGGCACCTGGGGGACCTGCCTCAGGTTGCATTGCAGCTAACTTTTAAAAACTAAGTACAAAGAAGTATACTCTAAAATAATGATAAAAACATAGTACAAATAGTAAATAAATCATTAACCAAGCCAGACACAGTGGCACACATCTGTCACCCCAGCTACTCAGGGGACTGAGGTAGGAGGGTCCCAAGTTCAAGATCAGCCTGAGCAATTTACTGAGACCTTGTGTCAAAATAAAAAATAAATAGGGCTGGGGTGTAGCTTGGTGGTACAGTGCTTCAGGGTTCTGTCTCTAGTACTGAGAAAAAGAAAGGAAAGAAAAGAAAAAAAGAAAAGAAAAGAAAAGAAAAGCCAATAAGTCACTTATCCCCATTACCAAGTATGATATACTGTACACAGTGCAGTATGTTCTACTCAGATACAGCCAGAAGACACAAACACAAGGGATGTGCCAGGCTATGATGTTACTAGAAGACAGAGGTTTTCCAGTGGGACCACCACTGTTACACGGAGCATGACTGTATAATTTCAGTTAGAATTGAGTTGTAAGATAATATGCACGAAGTTATGTCAGTAAATATGAAATGGTGGGTAAAATAGGTATTTTTCTAAAAACTGTAAGTCACAAGTATTTTTTCAAGAGAAAATGATCAATCTGAATAAACCAATATCCACAGCCAAAGTCGGAATGGCTATCAGAAACCATTCAAAAAGGGCACTGGCATGGGTAATCTTACAGTCAGATTCTACCAAATGGGCAAAATACATAATCCCAACATTTTATAATGATTCCAGGTCACAGGAAAAAGTACATGGTTCCCCAGTTCCCTGAGCAAGGCAGCACTGTCCTGATGCCCAAACTGGGCAAGTGTAGCATGAGAAAGGAATCCATGGGCCAATTTCATTTATCAAAACAAGTGCAAAACACCACAAATTAAATATTAAATCAAATCTGAGCCAGGTATGGTTGGTGCACACCTATAATCTCAGGACTCTGGGAGGCTGAGGCAGAAGGATTGTATGTTTGAACCCTTCCTGAGAAATTCAGCAATGTAATAAGACCCTGTCTTGAAATAAAAAATAAAGAGGCTGGAGATGTAGCTCAGTGTGAAGGCCCTAGGTTCAATGCCCTGTAGGGAAAAAATTAGACTAAACTAAACTAAAATCTGGTGCTGATGAAAGTAATAATAAGGAGAGTTTCAGATTAACATATTAAAAGTAAAAAACCAGCCAGGTGTGATGGCACATGCCTGTAATCCTAGCAAGCAGGAGGCTGAGGCAGAAGGATGACTATGAGTTTCAGGTCAGGTTGAGCTACATATTGGCTTTCAATACCAGCCTAAATTGCAAAGCAAGACCATATCTCAAAAAAGCCAAAATAATAATAATTCCATAAAACTCATCAGATCATATTAATAAATGTATAAAACATTTGACAAAATTCTCTTCAGCTCTTAGCAAATTAGTAATAGGATAATATAATAAATGAGACACAGGACTATAGAAACCTACTGAAAATGTCATATTTAATAGTAAAATCTTAGGATTATTCCTTTAAAAGTCTAGAGTAAGACAATAATTGCCATCAATTTCAGTGTTGTTCAAAATTGCATGGAACTTCCAGCCAAAATTGGAGAGTAGATGAGAGGTGAGATAAGGATTAGAAAGACTGAACAGTGATTTTTTTTCTACTAGAAAAGTGAGAAGTATCTTTGAAGGTCTTCCAAAATACCTAAGAATGAGTTCAACAAAGTCATATCCTAGATCAGCATTTTTAAAAAATCAATAGCATTAGAAAAATAAATAAAATCCCAGTCATAAATAAATAAGTAAAGCGGTTTGCACTGCTGTAATTTCGGCAGTGGCTGAGGCAGGAGGATTACTGCTATTTTGAGGCCAACCTGGGCTATGAAAGGAGAGAGAGAGAGAGAGAGAGAGAGAGAGAGAGAGAGAGAGAGAGAGAGAGAGAATAAGTAAAGAAGGTATCTTAGCAAGAGATATAAAGAAAATATGTGCAAATAATCAATTCGGGTGTGATAGCACACACCTGCAAACTCAGCTATTCTAGAGGAAAAGGCAGGAGGATATAGCAGGTTCTAGTCCAGCCTGGGCAACTTAGTGAGACCTTGTCTCAGAAACAAACAAAAAAAAAATGAAAAGGGCTGGAGATATAGCTCAATGGTAAAGCACCAGCATCCAATGCCCAGTATGGGGAGGCGGAGGTAGTGTGAGGAAATTATACTCACACCCCAAGATGAAAGACTCACTAGTGCTAAGACAGAAGTTTTCCCAAAATTAATAGTAAGGGCACTGTTATAAAAGTAGCAAAGGCACAGCTACAGAATAGCAAACTTATAGACATGTGTTTCTTTAGACATGTTCTAGCAAAATTTGAAATCAAATAGTGGCCTCTGCCTGTGCTCCTGCTGCTTGTCACTGAAGCACCCTGCTAAATTCAGTTGGCTTTGAGTGTCTGGGTCCAGCTGCTTTTCTTCTGACAATGAGGTGAGACTATTTGACTATTCCCAGCTTGAGTTTCCTGTAGTTAAAAGAATATATATTGTTCCCAACTTGCTTCAAGGACTTTGTTTGGGACAGAGTGGCCCAGTCAAGGACACCTTTGGTTGCTCTGCTCAAATGCCCTCCTCTTGTCCCTAGGATGTTCCTACCTTATGGTAAACAATTCCTATTAAGTGAATCTATTTAGAACCAGCTTGTCTGACAATATGTGACTTAATTCATGTACCCAATCATGTGATAACCTGCCATCAGCCTTGTACTTCCTGTGTACAAGCTGTATTTAAAGTGGACTCTAAGCTGACTCGTGACTGGTGATTTGGACTCTGTTACAGTTCCCCAGCCCGCTGGCATCCAATCAATAAACATTGCTTTCCAAATTCCTCAGTGCCAAGAGTCTTCCATCTGGTTTGGTATTGTTTTTTCTGCTACATGATAATATTCATTACAATTTCAGTCAAAATCCAAAACATTTTCATGAAACTGAGAAATTTCATTCCATCTCCTCATTTCCATTGCAGCATCCATCCAGGTTTAAAATGAAGCAAGGTCCCTTTCCTCACCTAAGTGTCCTGCTTAGGGTTACCTGTTCCACATCCCACTTACTTTGTTAATGTGAGTCACTCCCTAACCCCTTGGTAAACAGAATAATGATGTCAAGAATAGTTGGCAATGTGCTGTTTTCTCCAAGAAGTTAACCTTTTGAGGTAATCTGGGGCAAACTCTGTCAGAGTTGAAGGGGAAGTCTTAATGATTAAAAAAAAAAGGAGATCTTCATAAAGGAAAAAACCTGAAAATCCATAAAAACATCTTCCTTTAGATAAAATAATTGGTTTACTGGCTTAAGGGCCACTGTGCTTGCCACCATGTCACACCACATGGCAAAGCTGTCACTGCAGATGAAATTGCAAGATTTCTCCTACATCAAAATAGATTAACCAAGGTTACACCTTGAATCACATTTTAAATGCTGATGAATACAGTCTTCATCAAAAGTTACTGTCTCCAGACCAGAATTTCCAAGGAGGAGGCACAAGCCGTGGCCTTTATTACTTATACTTATTTGTAGTACTAGGGGTTGAACTCGGGTCCTTCACCTGAAGCTACATCTAAGCCCTTTTTTATTTTTTATTTTTAGACAGGGTCTCTCCAAATTGCCCAGGCTGGGATGGAATTTGCAATCCTCCTGCCTCAGCCTCCACTTCTATTAGTATGATCGTTGTGTTTATAGTGCTCCATTTATCAAGTACTCCATTTATCAAGCTGCCTAAGTTTTGAGCAGTGTGTCAACTCTGTTTTCCCCCATTGTCTTGTTACTCCTGCTGGACTCGGTTTGCAGAAGTCCAGATATCCCTAAAACGTATTTATCTCGTCCTAGGAGAATCACTTGTACTCAAAATGAAGTCAGCCCTCTCTCTTTTCCCGCAAGCTTTTCTTGACGGCCCGAGTTTACCAGAGACAGGGAAAGGCTTCCGTCTTCTGAGAACCCAGGAACTTCCTGTGAAGCCTGTGGGAAGTCTCTGCATCTCCACAAGACTCAATTTCACCATTGTTTAAACGTGACAGTGGTCTTTAATCGTGGTGATGGTGAATCTTTAAAACTCCCTTTGCTTCTTGTTTTTCCGTATATACTTCTGTAGCCTTGACCGAAGACACCGTGTGTACAAACAGTTGGCACAAGACATATATTAAATCCCTCAAAATGAAAATTGGTATTATGAGAGGATGTGTTCTCCAAAACAAAAGTTTTCACTGCGGAGACAGAGAAAGTGGGACGGGGGTGGGGGGAGCAGACGTGGCTGTGACAAGTAAACATGTTGCCCTGTCTACACTACACAGGCATTACCATCCGTCCGCCCCCAACTTGCTGGAGCTATCATCCCCGCCCCCAAACCAGCGGTCAGGTTCACCTCCCGCAGCGCCTGGTCCTGAGGAAAGACTACATTTCCCGGCATGCATCTCGGTTCGGGGAATCCCTGAGGGACCGTCCGGCTCGGGGACCTTGTCGGGCTTCATTCGAGGTTCCGGGATGTAACTCGGCTCCCCGTTTTCGCTTTGCTAAGCGCGTCAATTCCCGCAACCGTACACTGGGTTGCGGTCCCTGCGCCGCCAGAGGGAAGCGCTGGTCCCCTCCAGACACGCAGTCCACCGGGCTCTAGGGAAGGTTCGAGGCTAGGCTTCTCTCACCGGAGGCTTCCTTCGGCCCCAAGGGTCCCCACTGAGGCAGAGGTGATAGCTGGGTTTCGGGGCCGAACCGGCCGGAGGCCGCGCGGCCGGAGACTACAACTCCCAGGCGGCACCGCGACGGCGGCGACGCGTCAGTCCACCACCGCCGGCGGCCCCTGGAAACGGCGCGGGCGGGGGCAGGGGCTGGGACCGAAGGGGAACCCGGTGCGAAGGATGGGGGCCGACCAGGCGCCGCGCGCGTGAGGAGGTTGAGGGGCGCGCCACCCCGGCCCGGGGCGGCCGCCCCCCGGGCCTCGCCACCCCCGCCCAGTCTGGCGGTCGCGGCCCAGGGATGCGGAGCCTGGGGCCGCTGGTGGAGCTGCGCGGGGTGAGAGGCGCGAGGAGAGGCGGCTGCTTGCTGCCCTCGCCCTCGGCCCCCGCCGGCGGACCCCGCGCGGCCAGACCCTCTTAGCGCCCTGACATTTGGGGTGGGGACAGGTGAGCCCGCCGCCCCATTCCCGAACCGCCCCGCCAGGACAGTAGACCCTGCCTTTTTAAGGTTTTTTTCTTGCTCCAGTGGAGTCCTCAGCGACCATGGCCCCCAGGAGCCGCCGAGGGCCCACTGGGACCGCCCCCCATCCTGGCCGCCCGGGCCCGCCCTCTGCATCCCGCGGGCAGCCGGCGTGAAGCGGCCTCCCGCAGCCCCCCGGCCCCTCCCCCATGGAGGAGGAGGAGGGGGTAGTGGCCAAGGAATGGGACACGACCCCCGCGGGGCCTGTCTGGACCGCGGTGTTCGACTATGAGGCGGTCGGCGACGAGGAGCTGACCCTGCGGAGGGGCGACCGTGTCCAGGTGCTTTCCCAGGACTGCGCGGTATCCGGCGATGAGGGCTGGTGGACCGGGCAGCTGCCCAGCGGCCGTGTGGGCGTCTTTCCGAGCAACTACGTGGCCCCCAGCGCGCCCGCCGCACCCGCGGGCCTCCTGCTGCCCCAAGAGATCCCCTTCCACGAGCTGCAGCTAGAAGAGATCATCGGTGTTGGGGGCTTTGGCAAGGTCTACCGGGCCCTGTGGCGCGGCGAGGAGGTAGCTGTCAAGGCCGCCCGACTGGACCCTGAAAAGGACCCGGCAGTGACAGCGGAGCAGGTGCGCCAAGAGGCCCGACTGTTTGGAGCCCTGCAGCACCCCAACATCATTGCTCTGCGGGGCGCCTGCCTCAGCCCCCCTCACCTCTGCCTGGTGATGGAGTATGCCCGGGGAGGTGCCTTGAGCAGGGTGCTGGCAGGTCGCCGGGTGCCCCCTCATGTGCTGGTCAACTGGGCTGTGCAGGTGGCCCGGGGCATGAACTACCTACACAATGATGCCCCAGTGCCCATCATCCACCGGGACCTCAAATCCATCAACAGTAAGTGGTGTCATCTCCTCAAAACTTCCTTCCACAGAACCCTGCAAAGCCAAACCCAGGTGGTGGGAACAGGATGAGGGGTACCAGACAGTGTTATGACAAGCGCAAGAAAGGGAAGCTGTATACAGTCAGGGCCAGGTGAGGCAGGCCTTAGCGCCATCAAGGGTGGAAAAGGAGGCTTGGAAAAGTGGAAGGACTGAACTGCCTCCCAGGCTACCAAGTAACAATAACTCCCTAAATACTATCAGAACACTATGCAAGTCCCTGCATTCCCTGCTGTGAACAAAACAGATACAGTGCCCACCCTCATGGTGCTAACCCTCCCATCATGAAACCAGAGTCCATCTAGAAGAGACAAAAAGGACCTTATCTACCTGGAGTTAGGGTTCCTCAACCCTGGCCCTGTTGACATTTGTGGCTGGACATTGTTGGGGGCTATTCTGTACCTTTTAGGTTGTGTAGCAGTATCCTTTGTTCTATACCTACAAAGTGCCGTTAGCATTCCCTGCTCTCTGTCCCCAGCTATGGCAACTAAAAAGCATCTCTAGACATTGCCATGTGTCACCTGGGGGACAAAATTGTCTCTAGTTGAGAACCACTTCCTGGTGTCCCACTAGGCATCTGAGGCAAACTGGAAAAGAAGGAAGAAGAAATCTCATGTGGCTTCTATAAAAGCTTCCATGCTGTCTGACCGGTCTCTAAAGTTGGTTGGTTGGTTGGTGGCTGGACCAGTAATAGAGCTCGGGAGAAGGAAAGGTTGCTTAGAACTCATATCTAGACCAAAGAGCATCTTGGAGCATGAGCCAATATTACTTGAGCACCTATGATGTTAGGAACCCAACAGAGACTAAGAGAACCATGGTTTCTACCCAACAGTTTTCAAAAACTAGACATTTCATTCATTTCTTGCCTACATGTTCTGGAGTACTGTGTGCCAGACACTGTCCTAGGCACACAGCAGGGGAAAATCCTACCTTCCTAGCTGTCCCAATCTTGCTCTGTCCCATCTCACTCCATCATTTGTTTTTGTTGGTGTGTGTGTGTGTGTGTGTGTGTGTATAGAATCAAACTCAGGACCCTGCATTTGCTAGGTAAGGGTTATACCACTGAGCTATATCCCCAGCCTCCCTGTCATTTTTTTTACTCTGTCTTCATTCTTTCACTTGCTATTTACAAGGCTGGATCACATGCTAAAAACAAAAAGGATCCACAGTAAATGAGGCCAGCATGTTCCCTGCCCTCACATGGTTCACACTCACACCCAGAATCATGAGGGTTCCCCCTTGCCTTCAACGCGCACTTTGCATCTGCTTCTAATTCCTGTCAGGCCCACAGCTTCACTTTTGTTTGAACCCTTCCTACTATTTTTGTTGCCATGTCTTTACCAACTGCAACCATAAGCCCCTCAAGCAGAGAGGCTGAGTCATCCTCATGTCCTAAGCCACACAGTCATACACTGAGCAGATAGCTACCAAATGTCCATTATATGACCAGGCCATGTCCAGGAAGGGGACTAAGCAAGACAGATGGAGGGAGGTGACCCCCACCTTCACTGATGCCCACACTCCAGTTCCTCTTAATGCTGGTGAGTGGAAGCAGGACTGCAGTATGTATGCTCTTCCTGAGGGCCAGGGCTCCTTTTTCTTTTCTTTTTTCTTTTCTTTTCTTTTCTTTCCTTTCCTTTTCTTTTCTTTTCTTTTCTTTCCTTTCCTTTCTTTCTTTTTTTCTTTCTTTTTTTCCTTTTCACTATGCAGTTCAAGCTGGCCTTGAGTTCACTTTGTAGCTCAGGCTAGTCTCAAACTTGCAACAGTCCTCCTGCCTCAGCCTCCCAAGTGCTGGGATTACAGGCATGTACCACCACACCTGGCTTGAGCCTTCTTTTTCTTCCTTCCTCAGTCTTTCTAATTCACAGCGTAATCCATGCACTAAGTTTTTGTGTCACCAGTACAACCTGGACAAAGGGCAAATGGAGTTGTTTGTTTTGTACCAGGAATTGAACCCATAGCTTCAGCACTGAGCTACATCTCAAGCCCTTTTTATTTTTTACACTGGGACCTCAGTTCACAAACTTAATTCTTTCTGTGATTCTGGTTGCAAACCAAATTGGATGAAAATGGAATCAAATTTCTCTATAAGATCAACTTGAACCTAACCATTGAATTTGATTTGGTTCTTCTCCAAATCAGTTTGGGATCAGAATTGTGTAAAAAATTAAGTTTGTGAACTGAGGCACCTCTGAAGTTTAAGGCAAGGTCTCACTAAGTTGCCCAGTCTGGGCTTGAACTTTTGATCCTCCTTCCTCAGTGTCTTAGAGTGCTGGCAGTACAGGTATGCACCCAATTCTCTCTCTGTTTCTCTCCCTGTGTCTCTCTGTCTCTGTCTGTCTGTCTGTCTCTCTCTCTCTCTCTCTCTATCTGTCTCTCTCTTTCTGTTTTTTGAAACAGGATCTTACTATGGAGCCCAGGTTGGCCTCAAATTTCCCATCCTCCTGCCTCAGCTTCTAGAGTGTTAGAATTTCAGGCTACCATATCTGGATTGGGTGGGACTCTTAAAGTCAGACCTTCCTCCTGGCACGGTTAGATTATTCCATGCCTGAGACAGATGAAAAGAAGCTTCATGGCACTGCTTCCCCATTCACCCTTTCCCAATGAGCTTCTCATCTAGTGCTTTGTTTCTTTGGGTGTTGTTTTTGTTTTGTTTTGTTTTGTTTTTGAGACAGAGTTTTGCTACATAATTCAGGCTGGTCTTGAATTCATTACACAGCCCATGCTGGCCTCCTAACAGTGATCCTCCTGCCTGCAAAGTGCTGGAATTACAGGCATGTACCACCACACCCAGCATGGTTCAATAATTCTTAGCCATCTGCTGTGTACCAAGCACTGTCCTCAACTCTAGGATTACAGAAGTGAGCAAACCAAAATCTACTCCCTTATTATTGGACTTATGTTTTAGGAAACAGGAATAGATAACACATAGGTCAGTAGGTAGATAGGTAGGTATATACATAGACAGAATTTCAGAGAGTACTGGGGGCTCACAAGGAAATAAAACAGATTAAAGGTATAGGAAAAAGAGCTCTTTGGATC
The DNA here is from genome assembly GCA_004027455.1 of Hydrochoerus hydrochaeris. Classification (NCBI taxonomy): domain Eukaryota; kingdom Metazoa; phylum Chordata; class Mammalia; order Rodentia; family Hydrochaeridae; genus Hydrochoerus; species Hydrochoerus hydrochaeris. The sequence continues at coordinate 37,093 of PVLA01006800.1, forward strand.
AGGTGGTTAGGAAAAAAATCATTTGAGCAGAGACCCAAGTGTAACGTCATGAGTTTGATCCCTGGTACCACAAAAGAAAAAAAAATCAGCAGGGCAGATGTCCTGAGATGGGAACGGACATACCTCTGTGGAGAAACAGCAAAAACATGACAGGAGGAATTGGATAAGTGGGAGAAGATAAGATTGAAAAGGCAGGCAGGGACCTTGGGACAGTGCCAAGGACTCTGGGTATTTTATTGGCTGTAGTGGAAACCACTGGAAAGTTGTTTAGGCAGTGGTGGACATGCTACCATTTTTAGAGGAGGCTATTGTGGGCCCAGCCTAGGAGATGTAGAAATAGAGTGTAAGACCAGGAGTGTTCATGATACAGTTTCTGCATGAACAGGAGACGTAGAGACCCAACAAGGGAGGGTATCTGGGAAGGTGGAGTCACAAGCTGGGAAGTCACAGATGTTCAGGAGAAGGTGGCATTGAAGCCAGGCTTTCAAAAGAAGACGCAAGATGGGGCTGGGGATATGGCTTCGAGGTACAGCACCTGCCTGGTAAGCACAAGGTCCTGAGTTCAATTCCTGGTACCACAAAAAAATAGACAAGATGACCAATTGTGAGACCTTGAACAATTTGCTGATGTCTGATCCTGTTGTTATGGCTGAGGAAGTAACCAGGGACAGTAAAAGATGAAGGTAGAGATACAAGGAACAATTTGACATCATATACTAATGATAATCACATTTTATTATAACTTTTACAGGACTTACTGCTTCCGGTGATAAATCTTTCCTATACAACCCTCAGAGATAAATGCTGTCATCATCCCTGTTTAACAGAGGAGAGATGATGGAAGAAGCAAAATAACATACCAGCTAAGACACTAGGCTCTGATGACAGAAATAGTTCAAGTCTTTGTCCTGCCATTCCCTAGCCATGTGATCTCAGCCAAGTGACTTTTCTGAGCCTCAGTTTGTTATTCAGTAAAAATAGGTTGCTTGTGAGTCCATTCATATAAAGAACTATACGAAAGGACTAGCCATGACTGTGATCACTGTTAGTAATAACCCAAGGTAGCAGGTGAGGTGGAGCCATTCAGTATGCTTGGAGAACGTATTAGTCAAATTTTTTCACAATGTTGCTGTATAACAAACTGTCCTCTCAGTGTCTTAACACAGCAGTTGTCTGTCACTGCTGGTGCACTGCAGGCCACTAGAGGTAAAGCACCTCTGGGCACCACTGGAGAGGCATTGCTCCAAGTCTGCCCATCTTCCTTGGCCCAGCTGACAGACTGAGGCATGTTGCCACAGTAATGGCAGACACTCCAGAGGCTCTTACACGCTAAGCATGGAAGTGACACCCTGTCGTGTCCACCTCATCCTTGGCCAAGGCAAATCGTATGGCAATTCCAGAGTCAACAGATGGGGAAACACATTCTGCCAAAGCCACAGTGCAGAGTGTGGGCACAGGAAAGGGTGGCATCAGGGCCCTGACTACACCAGGGTGATAAAGACAAAGGGAAAACCACATGCTCCTTTCTGCTCATGGTTGGCAGTACCCCCCTTCCAAGGCTTCCTAACCATAGGAAGTCAAGACCAGAACCAAGGAGAATCAAGACCTTGGCCATGGGTTCTTGGCATTCATTGAGTTCCCCAGAATTCAAGTTGGAGCTGGGAGAGCAAAGGACCTGGGGGAAGCGCCCTCCCCTCCCCACAATCCTGGGCCAAGGATTGGTTGCATGGCATTCAGGGCTGAAATCTGACTACCACAGAGAGGGCCCCCTGGAGGTAGTGAGGGGACAGAGCAGAGGGTTGTGTCTGCAGCCTCACAGGTCTGGGTGACCCAGCTTTCTCTCCCTCCCACTGCCAGTCCTTATCCTGGAGGCCATCGAGAACCACAACCTTGCAGACACGGTGCTCAAGATCACAGACTTCGGCCTGGCCCGCGAATGGCACAAGACCACCAAAATGAGCGCCGCTGGGACCTATGCCTGGATGGCCCCGGAGGTTATCCGTCTCTCCCTCTTCTCCAAAAGCAGTGATGTTTGGAGGTGCTGAGAGGCGGGGCCTGGGTGGCCTCAGGGAAGGGGAGGAGGGACTGGATCCCCCACCAGAGGCCGTCAGGTCAGGACTTGGGAGAGGGGCCCTGTAGGGGAGCACTGCCCAAGCTGTGAAGCAGTTACCTGCTCTGGCAGCAGAGGTGACCCTGAGGAGGGACTTGAACTAGTGGGAAAAGTTCAAAAGAGGTAGAGATAGGACGTGGGCTGGGGTATGGGCTCCGTGGCAGAGCACTTGCCTAGCGTGTACAAAGTCCTGGGTTCCAGCCCAGGCAATGCAAAATAGATGAGGAGGAAGATAGATAGGACAGGGATGTCAGCACTTAAAGGCCCTGTAGACCATACCAACCAGTAGTGTCTGTTGGTCAAAGAGGAAATGAAAGCCTCTGGAGCCATCCATCAATGCATCCATCCACCCATCTACCAGTTCACTCCCCTGCACTGTGTTCCAGGAATAAAACAGCAAAAATAAGAGTTCCTGCCCTCAGAAAGAATCATTTTTTAAAATACACAAAAAAAACTAAGGCTATTTTTTAATGTTATTTTATTTATTTATTGCTGTTTGAGACAGGTAGTTCAGGCTAACAGTGAATTCACTATGTAGCTCAAGCAAGCCTCAAACTCATGGCACTCCTCCTGCCTCAACCACCCAAGGGCTGGGATTACAGCCATGTGCCACCACATGTCTCTTAAAGAAGCCATTTTTAAATTAAGGAAATTGTAAATAATTTGAGACACAGGAGAAGCATTAGATGTTGCATGGAGTTTGGAGGCAGAGAGCAAGCACTGTAAAGACTGAGAACTACTTGGGGACAGCTTTTTTGAGAAAGGATGCTTTAGCTGAGTTCTGAATAACAAGGAACCCGCCACAATATTCAGGGACCCAGAGGAGGTGCAGGGCTGAGCCCCAGCGTGGTGTGTTCCAGAATCAGGCAGAAGTGCATGGAGTGGGACAGAGCTGGCAGCAGCTGGGGCAGGACATGCTGTGGAGCTGCACGGCTTGCAGGGCAGGGCAGCCTGGGGGGGGGGGGTCACTGGGAGTGCAGTGAAAGCCATTAGGGTTAGGGTTACAAATGGTTTATTAATACGATCTGATTTAGCATGTGAAAAGCTCCCTTGGCTGTGAGGTGGAGAATGAATTTTAAAGAATTTTAAAGAACAGAAGCGGCTGCAGGATGCCAGCTAGGAGGCTGTTTCAACAGGCAGAGAGAGTTGATGGACAACCCAGCACCTTTACTTGGTAGGAACCAATCCAGGTCTCCCCTTGTGCTATGACTTCCATCTCAGCTGAGGCTCCAGGTTGTGTAAGCAACAGATTTATGAGTTTGGGTCAGAGACCAATGAGACAGGCTGTCTCAGGCACCCCTTTGGAGAAGTTCCAGCTAACTTTACATCACGCCTTCACTTATGGCACCAAATATCAATTTCTGCTGCAAAGAAGAGAAACCCCAAAAGAAAAATGAGACTGCAATTTTTGTTCTGGGAAGCGCAGGATATAGTGTCCCCAGCAGCAAGAATTCAGGCTCCCCCTACCACCACCCCTACCTGGGGATTGAGTCTGAGACCTTGACATGGAGTTATATCCTAAACCTTTTTTGTTATTTGAGACAGGGTCTCACTAAGTTGGTAAGTTGCCCAGGCTGGGCTTGAACTTGTAGTTCTCCTGTCATAGCCTCCCAGAGGGCTTGGGTTATGGGCACATAGGACCATCCCCACCCTCAAAAGGATGTGGTCCACATGGGGCTTCCTTGTGAGGCACTATCCCCTGCCTCTCAGCCTAATAAATATCTATGGCTCCCAGGCACCAAATGTCAGTGACACTACTCAGCCCTGTGACAATCAGAGCATGCCTGCAGGTGTCCAGAGACATGCAGGGATCATGCTACCTCCAGTTGAAAACTACCATTAATTTTCCTTGATTCCCAAATTCACTTCATGATCTAAAACAGCTGCTTGACCTCCAGGTCTTATGCCTGTGTGCCAACCAGTAGGAAGGAAAAGGGCACCCCCTTCTCTTCGGGGACACCCTGTGGAACTAGCTGCCCCCACACACTCTCCTTCCTCCCGCTGGCCTCAAGTGTAGTTATATGGAAAACTTAGGAGGATAATTCAGGCAACCTTTGCCCTGCTCACATCACTAGTGCTGTCGCTGGGGAGGAAGGAAAGGCTGTCAGCTGCATGAGGACAGCTGTGTCTTCTTCCACTGCCTAGAACAGTACCTAGCATACAGTAGGTGCTTAAATAAATGACAGGAACACATGAGCAGATACTGGCAGAGAACAAAGATCTAATGCATGTTAGAAACTGCACAAAGTAGTAGTCAGGGTCCAGAAGGTTTACTGGGGAGGGTGCACATGCAGGTGGCCGTGGCACAGTGACACATACCCCAGTATGTGCGAGCCCTTGAAGGGCATTCTGTGGGCAGCAGGCAGGCAGACCTGAGATCAAGTGTGGCTCTACCACTTACAGCTGTGTGGCCTCCTGCCTCTCTGAGCCTGCCCCTGCTCTCTGGATAAAATGGGGGTCATACCAATGCCTTCTGCCTTACAGGGCTCTTGTGAGGATTTTCAAGAGTGCCTAGAACAGTGCCTGGCCTGGAGTAAGTGCCTTTAAGTGTCAAATAGTGTTAACTTGTTTTTAGAGGTAAGTGCTGTGGGTTCTGCAGGAACATAGAGGAACGGCCTCTCACTGAGCTTTGGGGGCTTGTGGAATCAAGGCAGGCTTCCTGGCAGAGAGGGCAGCCTGAGTTGAGACTAAAAAGATAGTATTGTTGATCCAGGAAACAGCATGTGCAAAGGCCAGAGGCAGGAAGAACAGGTCTTTTTGAACTATTCAGCGTGGCTGTAAGAGGAAGCTGGGGCTGGAAAAGGGGCTCAGAGTGTTTAGAGGTTAGGCTGTAGGTGTCACCCAAGGTCAGGCCCAAGAAGGGTGGAATTGCCCAGCAGTCATGGGGGACCTAGTGGAGGTTTTTTGGTGGGGGCTAAAGAAGAGAGGCAGAGCACAGGGGAGGCGGAGGGCCCACCTCACTCCTCTGTCTGAGGACCAGGCCAAGAAGGTCAGTCAGTTGCTTGGGCCCTAATAGCTGGGCTGGGTGAGGACGCCCTGTGGGATTATGGTGGGGCTGAGACTTAGGTGAGGATGGGTGGAGGGGGCTGCAGCATCACCCCTGCCTCTCCCCCACCTGCAGCTTCGGGGTGCTGCTCTGGGAGCTGCTGACGGGTGAGGTCCCCTACCGTGAAATCGATGCCTTGGCTGTGGCATATGGCGTGGCCATGAACAAGCTGACGCTGCCCATCCCCTCAACATGCCCTGAGCCCTTTGCCCGCCTCCTGGAGGGTAAGCCAGGGGGCCCGAGGAAAGGGTGGGCTCAGCAGGGGCCCTTGGACCCAGCCCTCCCCCTTCACACCCATCCATACTAGTGAGGGAGAAGGCATTAGACCCCCAGGAACTGTGTCTAGAACCCCTCACAGATGGCCGCACAGTTCTGCAGCCCCTAAGCTCTTGAGGACTTCCCATTAGGATTCCTTGGCCTTGGGATTCCACCACCAGCCCTGCCCCGGGGAGCAGTACCCTGGGTCTCAGCATTTCATGCCTTGACTTTGAATTCTTTCCCTTCGGCTTCCTGGAAGATGTTTGTCCACAGTCCCAGAATCCCTACCTTCCCGAGCATACTGACTTCCCCAGACACAGCCCAGACACCCACACCCCCACCCCACCACTATCTGCCCCCCCACCCCAGAATGCTGGGACCCCGACCCGCACGGGCGGCCAGATTTCAGCAGCATCTTGAAGCGACTTGAAGTCATCGAACAGTCAGCCCTGTTCCAGATGCCGCTGGAGTCCTTCCATTCGCTGCAAGAAGACTGGAAGCTGGAGATTCAGCACATGTTCGATGACCTTCGAACCAAGGAGAAGGTGAGGGAAGGGGCTAGGTGGGAGGGTGCAGTGGGATCCCTGAGTTCTGATGCCTTGGGCAGTTCACTGCCCCTCCTCCAGAACTACAGTCTTTGAGTCCATGCCAGGTCTTCTTGTGTATTAAGAAAAAAACAGCCAGGCCAGGCGTGTGACACATGCCTGTAATCTCAGCACTTGGACGCTGAGGCAGAAGGATCTCTGTGAGTTCAAGGCCAGCTTGGGCTACAAAGTTGAGTTCAAGGCCAGTCTAAACTGCATAGCAAGACAAAAGAAAAAAAAAAGCTTCCTATTGGTGGATTAATAAGAAAAAAGCCCCATATGCTGAAGTACCTATAGATGATGCTGCTTAATACCTGGGACTGGCTTTACATACTACAGTGAAAAATGAAGAAAAGTGACGTGTGATGCATGCCTATAATCTCAGCACTGGGGAAGCTGAGGCAGGAGGATCTGTGGGTTTGAGGCCAGCCTGGGCTACGTAGTGAGTTCAACACCAATCTGAACTGCATAGCAAGACTCGGTCTTAAAAAAAAAAAAAAAAGTGAGAGGGTGAGAGGAGGGAAAAAGAAGGGGACATGAAATTCACAAAATGCAGATCACTGTTAATGTTGGATGATGGCCATATAGGTGTGCATTGTTCTCTGCTTTTCTGTATGTATGAAGTTTTCCAAATTGATTTTTTTTTTTAAAGAGGAAGGAAAAAGGGAAGGAAGAAAAGTAAAAGAATGCCGGGGGTGTAGCTTAGTGGTAGAGCACTTGTCTAGCATGTGGGAGACCTTGGGTTGGATCCCTAGCATGCATAAATAAATAAATAAAAAGAAGGGAAGGGAAAGGGACCCTATTTTTGGCCTAATGCAGGCCTTCCTTGGCACTCACCTTGGCTAGTAAAGTGTGAGTTGGAGCGTGAATCAACTGTGTCCCACAGCAAGATGTCCTGTGCGCACACCAAGGAGACCCGCAGCCCCAGGGGCATGGTGGTGCCAGAGGCTAACCCTCCACCCCCCACACACACACCTGCACATCTATCCTCCAGGAGCTGCGCAGCCGGGAGGAGGAGCTGCTGCGGGCTGCGCAGGAACAGCGCTTCCAGGAGGAGCAGCTGCGGAGGAGGGAGCAGGAGCTGGCAGAGCGTGAGATGGACATCGTGGAACGAGAACTGCACCTGCTCATGTGCCAGCTGAGCCAGGAGAAGCCCCGGGTCCGCAAACGCAAGGGCAACTTCAAGCGCAGCCGCCTGCTCAAGCTGCGGGAAGGCAGCAGCCACATCAGCCTGCCCTCGGGTACCACCTCTGTCCCCTGAGCGTCCCCCAAGAGGCTGCCATGAGCACCCCTGACCTGGGCAATTCTCTTCCTATTTATTTTTTTAATGACTGTGTGTGTGTGCGCGCACACATGCGTGTGTGTGTGTGTGTGTACATGTCCATGCTGTTGGGGATGAACCTCACTGACCATGCTGGGCAGGCTCTGTACCACTGAGCCAAACCTGCAGCCCTCCTTTAAACTATTTTATTACTACATATATAGAAAAATACCAAAAAACAATCACAGCTATATGGCTGAAGGAGTTACTCTGATCACCTCCCATGAGAGCAGAGACCCTCAAAGCCAGTATAGGTGTTTTCCACATGCTGGACCCAACACAGCCTCCTGCCACCTCTCCCCTTGAGTGACCCCTGGCTTCACCTTTAAGGCAGTCATTGTTACTTTTATTTAGAGTTTTATGTCCCAGTTTTTATTTGTTTATCTCCCAGTTTTGTTTGTTTCAGACAAGGTCTCGTTATGTAGTGCAGGCTGGCCTTTAACTCACTTGTGTAACCCAGGCCGGCCTTGAACTCTCAGCCATCCTCCTGCTTCAGCCTCCTGAATGCAGGGATTACAGCCATGCTGAGCCTGAGGGTATAGCTCAGCATTCCCTGGACTCAATCCATAGTACCAGAAAAATAAATAAAGTGGGCACTTTAACTGGGCTACTTAATTAAGTAGCTCAGGGGTAGAGCACACAAGAGAGCCTGGGGTTACAGCACTGGGAAAGAGAGCCTTTTTATCTGTACTTAAGTATTCATAAAATTGATAGTGGGCAAAGTAGACTTGCATAACCAGGTTTTAAGTCTCTAATAACCAAATGAATTAGCTGGTTTTTTAAGCTCAAATTAATTACAATTAAATAAGTAACAGTTAAACTCCAGTTCCTCAGTTGCACTAGCCACATTTCATTGTTCTACTGCCGTATATAGCTAACGGCTACCACACTGGCCTCTCAGGCCCAGGCCCTTACTCAAGCATGTGGGCCTTACACCCAGGGAGGAGCCAGGAATTTGGGTTTGGGTTTTCCTTTTTTGTTTATTTGTTTTGTTTGGTTTGGTATTGGGGAAACCTAGGCCTTTGCACCAAGCTACATACATAGCCTTTTTTCCATTTTTTACTTTGAGATAGTTTTTTGCTAAGTTGCTAAATTGCCCAGGCTGGCTTGAAAGTATAATCCTCCTGCCTCAGCCTCCCAGAGTGCCAGGATTACAGGCATGCAGATGTTTCTGCTGGCTCATGTTGATGCTGCTGGTCTAAAGACCACACTTTGAGAACCACAGTGCTGAGGAATGACACACATGCCACTCCTGTGCTGTATCACTACTACTCTACCTCCACAAAGGAAACTTCCCTCTGTCACCATGGACCACAAGCCATTTGCTCAAGAAAGTGTCTTCCTTTTAAAGCAATTTTTTTTGTGTGTGATGGGGATTGAATTCACAACCTCATGTTTGCCAAGCAGGCACTTATGCTGCTGAGCTAAACCTCCAGCCTCTCTTCCTTTTTTGCAGGCTTTGAGCATAAGATCACAGTCCAGGCCTCTCCGACCCTGGACAAGCGGAAAGGATCCGATGGGGCCAGCCCCCCTGCCAGCCCCAGTATCATCCCAAGGCTGAGGGCCATCCGCTGTGAGTATCTCCAAGGCCTCTGTGAGTCAGCCAGTCTGTCAGCAAGCATCTCTGAGAACATACTGGCCAAGGAACAATAGAGAAAAAGACAGGCAAGGCCACATAGGGAGATGGATAACAAATAAGTCAGTAGGCAGGCTCATTTCCAGTAGGGATCAGGGAAAAAATAAAAGGTTGGAGTGGTAGAGTGCATGTCTAGCATGCATGGGCCCTGAGTTCAATCCCTTGCACTGGAAAATAAAAAATTAATGAGAGAAAAAGGGAGATGTTGGCGTGGGTTGAGGGGTATAGCTCAGTGATAGAACTCACACTTGGTATGCAGGAGGCCCTAGGTTCAATCCTCAACACCACAAAAAAAAAGAGATGGAGGGTGAAATCAATGCAATACACACAGATACAGGGAAAGAGAACTACTGTGAGGGCTTGGCTCACATGATTACAGAGGCTGGGAGTCCCATGATCTGCTGTCCGCAAGCCCGAGTCCTGGGAGAGCTGCTCTACTTTAATCCAGGTCCCACTGCCTGGGACCCAGCTGTGCTGATGTCCAAGGGCAGGAGAAGACAGATGACCCCACTCAAGCAAAGAGCAAGATGCCATCCTCCACCTATTTGTTCTGCCCAGGCCCTCAAGGGGTTGGGTGATGCCCACCTGTGGTGGTGAGGGTGGTCATCGCCATCCATCTCCTCCTCCTCCTCCTGATTCTGAGGATTGAACCTAATGCCCTTGCATCAACCTGTATCCCAGCCCTTTTTTACTTTCTAAGCTGAGCCTGGATTCGCCATCCTCTGGCCTCGCCATGTCCAGCAGGGGTGATCTTTCTTTACTCTCTGCCCACTCAGGGGCTAAGCTTGTCCAGAAATCTCTCTCACAGACACACCCAGAAGCAGTGCTCTCATGGCTCCCCCAGCACCCCTTAGTCCAGCCAGGTTGGCACATAAAGCCAGCCACCCAAGAAAGGTCGCTGTTTGCACCAGGATGGCCTGAGTCAGAAGCTGAGGTTGAACTGTCCCCCCTTGTGATAAGGAGGAGGCTGGGCAACTGGACACAAGGCCAGGAACAAGGACAAAATGCTGGAACAGTGTGGCACATGACCAGACCAGAGGCCCAGCCATCTGGAGTAAAGTGAGCATAGGGTTAATGAGCACAGGCCCAGGGACCCAAAGAGCCAGCATAAGGGATCTGGTTTGGGGGTGTGGTCCCAGTGCTGGGGTTGACCCCAGGGTCCCACACACTAAGCACACACTCTGCCACAAAGCTGTATTCAGCCCAGGAGTTTCATTTTAAACACTATCAGGAAGACTTTATAGGGCTGTGAGCCAGGAAATGCTGCCATGAGATGTACCTCTTCCTTCTGGCTACTGTGCAGGAAAAAAGGCAGGGGAGGCCAGTGTGACCAGGGGGACTCAGAAGGCTGAGATGGTCACAGTTGGGGCCACATGGTAGAGAAGTGGCTGCTGGCATGTGCTTATGAGTTTAAGGGTACAAGGCTGACTCCCAAGTCTGTTCTCCTACAGTGTATATACCCCAGGGTTACCACCAGCCCCAGACACCTCAGCTGTCACACTAGCAGGGGACACCAACAAACAACCACACAGTGGTAGCAAACATCAGTACAGAGCCAAAGTACATTCAGAGTGTGGTGGGAACCGTCCTTAGGGAATTAATTGCTCAGGGCTAGGAAGCGAGAGGAACCACAGAAGGTTGTGAGGGGCTGAGGGAGCCAGCCAGGAAGGCCTTACAGAGGGCCAAGAATGCCAAACCCAGGAGCAAAAACTGCGTCCTGATAGCCATGGGAGCTACAGAAGGATTCGCAGCAGGGACAGGCTAAGACCCCTTTGGCCCAAGGGAGAGGGTGTCAGAATGGAGCTTGGGAGGCTGGGAGCTAATCCAGCCACTACCCAATAACCAGATGGCTTCTCTCACCCAGTGACTCCCGTGGACTGTGGTGGTGGCAGTAGCAGTGGCAGCAGCAGTGGTGGCAGTGGGACGTGGGGCCGCAGTGGGCCCCCAAAGAAGGAAGAACTGGTTGGGGGCAAGAAGAAGGGCCGGACTTGGGGGCCCAGCTCCACCCTGCAGAAGGAGCGGGCTGGAGGAGAAGAGAGGTACTGGGGTGGTGCCCACCTACCCCCCCCATACCCGCCCACCCCCAGGGCAGCCACAGGGCTGACCATCTCCCTGCACTCCCTGCAGGCTCAAGGCCCTGGGGGAAGGAAGCAAACAGTGGTCATCAAGTGCCCCCAACCTAGGCAAATCCCCCAAACACACCCCCATCGCCCCCGGCTTCGCCAGCCTCAATGAGATGGGTAAGAAGTGCGTGCTTGTCACCAGGAGGGAGGACAAGCTGTGGCCAAAGGGGAACATAACCCAGGGCAAAGGGGTGAGCCAGTCCCAGGGTTGGGGTAGGGGTAGGATTTCACCTGGATTTCTAGAAAGGTGGGTGGCTCATCCCTGGGATGGGGCGGGGGTCGTTCCTAGAGCAAGGAGAAGAAAGATTCAACAAAGATGCTTAGTGGCATTTTGAGATCTTGCTGTTGGAGTCAATGCCTTGCCACCGAGTCCGCAAGGGCCACGGGGCCAGGGGCCAGACCTGCAGCCAGTGACGCCCCTCTCCGGTTGCAGAGGAGTTCGCGGAGGCTGACGGAGGCAGCAGTGTGCCCCCTTCCCCCTACAGCACCGCCTCCTACCTCGCGGTGCCGCTGCCCACCGAGCCCTCCCCGGGGGCGCGGGCGCCGTGGGAGCCGGCACCGGCCACGCCCTCCGCCCGGCCAGGCCACGGGCGGCGGCGCTGCGACCTCGCGTTGCTGGGCTGCGCCACGCTGCTGGGCGCCGTGGGCCTGGGCGCCGACGTGGCCGAGGCGCGCACGGCCGACGGCGAGGAGCAGCGGCGCTGGCTCGACGGCTTCTTCTTCCCCCGCGCCGGACGCTTCCCGCGAGGCCTTAGCCCGCCGGGCCGCCTTCAGGGCCGCCGCGACGACGCGGCCCACGGCCCTGGCCTGGCGTCCTCGACCACCCTCGTGTCGCTCTCGTCCGTGTCCGACTGCAACTCCACGCGTTCTCTGCTGCGCTCCGACAGCGATGAGGCCGCGCCGGCTGCGCCCTCCCCGCCCTCGCCCTCGCCTCTGCCCTCGCCCACGGCCTCCCCCGGCACCAACCCCCTGGTGGACCTGGAGCTGGAGAGTTTCAAAAAGGACCCCCGCCAGTCGCTCACGCCCACCCACGTCACAGCCGCGCGCGCTGTGAGCCGAGGACACCGGCGGACGCCATCGGATGGGGCGCTGGGGCAGCGGGGGCTGCCGGAGCCCGCGGGCCACGGCCCTGGTGAGTGAGGGAGACAGGGAGCGCAGCACGCCCAGGGCCCAGAAACCTGCCCTTCGGGCCTGGCATGGGGAGGGACAGCTGCGTCGGTCGGAGGCCTTCACTTCATTACAGACGGGTGGGAGGACCCAGGTGACAAGCGCAGGATGAATTAGGGGTGGCAAACTAATGCCTGCCGGCACCTGGCAGATAAACTGCAACTACAACACTAGGACCACAACCAACTCTGCCCAGAACCCTTGCCACCCCAGACGTGCTGAGGGGTAGGATCTGAGAAGCACCAGCCAGGCGCTGTGAGCTTTAGTTACTGTTTTGTTTCAGCCTGTTTTGTGCTATGCAGGGAGGTGCTGTTGGATCCTCACTCAGAGATAATGTCATGCCTAAAATCTGTCTGCAGGTCTGTCTGCCGGAACCCAGCCCAATGTAGGAGGGACAGGAGTTTGTCACTCAGGGCCACTAAAAGCCAAATCCAATAGCTAAGAAACAGCCCAGAGTCACCCCTAGCTGAGGGAGCCACCAGGAGTGACAGGAACTGAGGTCCAGCAGCTGTGGCGCTGCAGACAGACTTTGCCCTGCTGGAAAGTGGGCCAGCAGGGTCTGCAGAATTTGTGAGAGGATTCTGCAAGAGACCCCAGAAACTCCTTTTCATATAATGTTCCTGCCTTTGAAACACCACCTTTGTCCTACCCTCCTCACCTTCTCTGATCCTCTCTCCCCAGGCCCTCGAGATCCCCTGGACTTCCCCCGCCTTCCCGACCCCCAGGCCCTGTTCCCTACCCGCCGCAGGCCCCCCGAGTTCCCTGGCCGCCCCACAACCCTGACCTTCGCCCCAAGACCCCGGCCGGCTGCCAGCCGCCCCCGCCTGGACCCCTGGAAACTGGTCTCCTTTGGCCGGACGCTCAGCATATCGCCTCCTAGCAGGCCAGGAACTCCAGAGAGCCCAGGCCCCCCCAATGTGCATCCCACACTGCTGGACATGGACATGGAGGGACAGAGTCAGGACAACACGGTGCCCTTGTGTGGGGCCCACGGCTCCTACTGAGGCCTGCCCCACCGCCCCCTGGGCAGCCATGAATGTAGTGCCCCAGGCCCCACCCCAGCCTGCCACACCCCAAGGCGCAGAGGCCCTGAGCAGAATGCTCACTCTATTTATTGGGGAAGGAGGGAGGGAGGGGATCTTAAGTTATTCCTTTGTACCCCGGGGGTGGAGCCCTGTGCCCACCCTGCTGTGGAGGGGAGGGTGGGCAGGGATACTCAGGGACAGGGCATCATGGGGGATTTGGCACAAAACAAAGCATTAAAAGTAACCCCTGCCCCCTACCTCACTTGGCTGTGTGTCTTTCCCCAGTCTAGGCCCTGATGCTGGCTTGTCCCCCAGGGGGACACTTCCATACCCCACTTGCCTCCCTGGGTTTGTAAGGGTCAAGGGATGAGACCCTATGTCCCCTTTCTGGTCCCAAGAGCAACACACAAAGAGGTTATGTTCACCAGAGACAAGTGCTTTACCAGCAAACGCATGAGTGGGGGAAGTTCCACGAGAAGGTGCAGGGGCAGGAACAGGGGGCCCCTTGCCTCAGCCCACCACATCCCGGGCCTGGGCCCCGGCCCCGCTGTCTTCCCGCTGGAGGCTACAGCGGCTCATCTTCAGCTGGGTCAGCTGGATGTAGCGGAGGACATTGGTATCTGTGGGGAAGGTGGACAGGGCATCATCTGGGTGTCCTTGGGACGCCAGTGACATCTGCAGCTCCCCTCCCCATAGAGCTAATCACCACTCCTTCCCCTAAAGCTCAGAGACAGCCAGCAGCCACAGATGTTTCACACCTTAGCCTTCGCACGTGCTCGCCCTCTGCCAGGAGCACCTCTGTGCACACTCCCGTCACGCTTCCACCCAGCCCCCAGTGACATCTGTGAGGAGTCTGTTCTCACCAGTCCTCTTAGCAGAAGAGCTAATCTCGCCTCCGCTCCCACAGCCCTGCCCCATGCACCTGCTCTGATCCTTTTTCCCTCCTCTTCTGGACTGGATACCAAACCAAGTGCTAGGTTGGGCTGCACACATCAGCACAGGAGCGCGCCTCATCATCTCCAAAGAGCAAGGAACAGCCTCCAGCTCTGCTACCCAATCACACACACACACACACACACACACACAGGCAGACACAGCTTCCTGGTATCCCCTGCCCTGGATGGATGAGTGAGTGACTGAGAGGTGAACGAGTCCGGGAGCGTGTGGAAGGCTTAGTGAACGAGGGGGAATGAGGGTAGGGGGGTGGGGGTAATACTGGTGAGGATGGGAAGTTGGCCCCAGATGGGGCTGGCCAGGGAGGTGTTGGGATGGGTCAGTGACTGGATGACAGATGTTTGGGTAGATGTCAGGAATGGCGAATGGCAGATGAGTGGACATCCGGATGGTGACAGGAGGGGTGATGAATGGTGGGGGGTGATGCATAAGGACCAGGAGGGTGGTGTGAGGCTATCCAGTAGGTGGCACAGCCCTGTCTTAGGGCAGCCCTTGGGAGGAGCCCTCTACTCTGCCTGTTTCTCCCAGCCTTGTTCCCTCTGCGCTAGCTCCTTGCCCTGTGTGGCCCCGCCCCTTACCTGTAGGCTCTCGGCTGCGGGCCTCCTGCAGGTAGCGCAGCGCGCGTGCGTAGTCACCCAAGTGGTAGAAAGCAATGCCGGCGCGGTAAGTGGCCTTGAAGTTGCCCTGCTGCTTCTCCAGTACCTTGAGACAGTACTCGCGCACGCGCTCGTAGTTCACCAGCTCTGACTGCAGCAGGCAAGCTACGAGGGGCACCAGCACTCATGAGAGCCTGCCAGCACCCCTAGCACTCATACGACCTCTTGGAGTCTGGCTTTCTGACAGCAGGGAACCCTGCCCCATCCCCACGGCAGAAGCGGTTACTCGGGCCACCAGGGGGCGCCAATCTGCTGGCCCATCAGAACAGACTCAATCTGCGCCGCAGGTAGAGGGCGCGAAAGACACAAAGGTGCTGTCTTGGCAAACAGCCTGGAGGTTTTGGCAAGTAAGAGTATTAACGGCAATCTCAGAGGTGCATCCAGGGTAAGCCTTTCTCACCTTAGGTTTGCTTGTGGCATGGGGAGGAAAAACTGACTAGAGGGAAGTGAGGCTCTGAAGACCCAGCCCAAAGTCCATTCCCTGCATCCCAGCACCCTCCTTCTTGAGACTCCTGTGACCGCCTGGCTCAGTCCTCTCCTTGATCAAGTTCTGAAGTCTCCCTACCAGACGGCAGCCCTGGCGCCTTCAGCCCCCACCCCCCCCCATGCCCCAGTCCCCAAGGCCTGCTGACTGCCCCTCACTCTCCACCCGTCTCACCCACGTGCCCCTCTGCGCCCCCCGACGGCCTTACCCGTGAGAGAGTCGTAACATTCCACCTCCGTGCTCTCCACCAGGCGCCGCTGCTCCTCGCTGAGGCGGGTGGGCCCCGGGCTGGTGGCAGGCCCGGGGGCGGGGGCGGGCAGGCCGCCAGGGCGGGCCCCCTGCGCCGCCTTCAGCTGCAGCAGTGCCCGGTGATACTTGCCGATGGCTTCCCGGAACTTCTTCTCTCGATAGCAGCGCTGGCCCTCCGCCTTAAATGCCACGGCGGCCCGAAGGCTGCTGTCGAGCGCCGCAGCCAGGCCCCCCGACGGCTCTGGGGCAGGACCCGGCCGAGCCGAGCCATGGCGGGGGCCCGGGCCCGGCGAGGAGAGGGCAGGAGGCGGGCGCGGTGGAGGCTCCGGGGCAGCGCTGAGCATCAGCACCGGGGACAGCGCGCCGCGCTGCATTGTGGGAAACTCCTGCGGCCGCTGCTGCAGCTACTGCATCGCCCCCCGCGGGGCCGGTCCCCACCCTTTCTCCGCCCCCGCACCTCCGGCTGTTGACTCCGGCTGCCCCCTATGGGCCTAGAGAATCCCCTAAAGACTTTTCCAGTTCCCCTTCCAATCAGCCTCAGCCCAAATTCTCCAACCACCTCTCCCTTTTTCCCCCTCCCCTTCTCCTCCCCGCTCTCCTGCCTGCTTTCCCCCTCCATGTCCAAAGCTCCTGAAGATTTCTAGAAGAAAAGGATAAGCTTGAAGGAAAGGGCAGTAAGATATCAACTTTGTAGAAAGCTAGTTTCCATTTTGACATGTTGGATAAGAATACAAAATATGGACGCAGGCTGCCCAAATTCAAATCCCCTTTTTATATTCTTACTAGTTACTTGGAAAGTTCACTTACATGACCTAGAACTTCACATCCAATAACATGGGTGAGGTAATATCAACTCTGGAATTCATTCATGTGTGCCACAAACAACTGTGGACCGATACTTTCTTTGTGCCCTGCTCTCTTCTGGATCACAATAAAGCCCAAGAGAGGCTTTTGGACGCTACCATCACTGAGCCCTCCAGTCCAATGGGAAGACAGACCAGTGACCAGTGACAGCCCAAAGTGGGCTAACCTGGGAAGCACAAGCACAGGGTTCCTGGTTAGGATGGGAGATTGGATGGGTGATAGGCTGTGAGGGCCCTAGGAAGCCCTGTGCTAGGCCAAGGTGGTGACTGACAGCTTCCAACAGAAGGGAATAACTCTACCACCCAGAGAAAGTAGTTTCTTGCCCTCCCTGAGCTCATATCTGCAAGGGAAAGCCAACAAGGAAGCCCGCAAGTCCCTGGGGAGAGAAAGCGGCACGATAATGAATGAATACTCAAGGCAGGCAACGTGGGAGGCTTTCAAGAGGAAGATGGAGGGCAAATGAGGTGATTGCCCTTCAGGCTTCCTCAGCCACCTCCTTAGCTGTGGGATCTTGGCCAAATGCCTTGCTCCTCCTGCATTTTTACTTCCTTCTTGTGTACGTTCCTCCGAGGGATGGTCAGAGCTGAATTATTCTGTGCAAATTGAGCACTTAGCACAGGACCTGGTGCTTAATGGGTGATTTCATACCATCCGTTACACTCAGAGTTATTTGATCACAAATCCCTGGCTCTGAGTCAGGATCCATATATCATTGTTGAATAAGAAAGTAGTCAATAGTTTTATGTATCCCTGTTCCTTCTCTGCCCCAAGACCCTGACTCGGGTCTCAGCCACAAACACTGAACCTGTGTCTCCACTGTCCCCATACCCATCACTGAAGGTGTCCTTGGAGGTCTCAAGACAGGTCCCACCCAACAGGCCAAACCTGAACTCAGCACCTTCCATCCCAGCATCATCTTCGGCCATACCTTGTGATTTTTGTGAATGGGTCTCACCCCCTTCCCGGGGAGTCTGACCTTGAAAACTCCATGGGTGGACACAGCTTCCTCTATGCACCTCCAAACCATGGCTGTTAAGAAGCCCAAATTCCTGAGTTTGAATTTCCTAGCACTCACCTTTCTGTGCCACAGGTGTTCAAATTATTTTTAATGAAAAATACAGATATCCACTGACTCATGTTTGACCTACTAAGTGACAGTGGCAAACTAGACAGATAACAGCGGTACCTCACTGCTAAATTGTACCTGGTCCTGCCAGAGTGCCTTGTTCACACTTTTCAACATCTGATAAATGTCAGCGTTGTTTTAAACCCTTCCCCATCTGTTAAGTCGCATCCTTCCCACACCCCACTGTGAGATCGGCGCTATATTTCTCGACACAGTGGCACTCTGGAGACTATGTAAATCAAGCACCAGTTATCTAGCTCTTACTAGCAGGGAACTTACCAGCCGATGACCTTCACAGGTAAACACAAGTGATGTGCTTGACTTGTACAACCATTAAACATAGTGAATTTGTTGACAAGATGTACATACTGAGCTGTTACTGGGATTGCAGATTTCCAGATTTACTTGAATACAAGGTGAAAAGTTGGCAACACTGCGGTAGCGTTCCGCATGCCTGGGGCGAGCACTCTTCTGTTCCCCTCAGTTTCCACCCCTTGCAGTTTCTTCCCAGAGCTAAAGGAATCCCACTGCTGGCTTGAGCAGCGCGGCGGAAGTCCGGCAGTGCCCCCTCGCGGAAGAGTTTAGAATTTGCATCTTAAACTCCAGAAATCATTAAGGGACTTGGTAAGAACATCCAATCAGGGAGATGAAAGGCCTAAGAAGTTACCAATCAAAAGCGAGAGGCGAACGGCATTCAACCAACTAGGACAGAGAGCGCTCAGAATAAAAGAAATTTATTTTATTGGAGTAGGAGACAATACACAATGAAAGCTTCTGTTTTCTGAGCGGCCCTCGATGCTCAGGGAGGCCCAGGTTGGGGGCGGCGGAGCAGGTGGGCGGCAACGAGGCTCGTGCCCTGGTGTTGGGGCCGCGCGTACTTGAGGAAGACCGCGGCGCGGCCCGGTGCGGGGCCTCGGAGCGCAGCGCGGACCATGCATGGCTCCAGGGGGCCCAGCTCCGCGGGGCTGCAGCAGGGAGATGGAAAAACGGAGGCAGGGAAGAAGCTGGAGGCTCAAGGTTGAGAAGACACCTGGAATGGGCCGTGAAGCTTCTCAAGAACCCTCTCAAGGTCTTGCTTGGGGAGCACTGAGGAAGACAGATAGCTGATTCTCCCCGGGGGATCTGACCCTCAGGAAGGGAAGGAGTGGGACCGAGGATAGCAGACATCTACCCTGCCCTGGGCTCCCAAACTGAGAGAAAAGCCAATTCACCTTGCTATCCAGTGGCCTGGCTAAAAGGGTTACTGGCTCTAGCAGCTAAAGAGACACCCCATTCGAAAACAGGGAACTGGGGAGGGGGGCTCTCTCAAATCTGGAACACACTCTTCAGAGCCTAGGAAGACCTCAACTTCCTTGAGTCCCTGAGTCAGCACAAACACCTCCATCCTCTTCCCCCACCCCGTAAAGGCGAATGGGATCCGCTAAACTAGGCAGACACCCCTTTCCTACGCCCAGGAAATGAAGTCTAGGTGCCTCTCATTCTCCCAGATGGTGAAGTTAGAGGCCAGGAAGGGAGATTCCGTAAAGCAGAGACACCAGGGTCTACCTGTAAAGCGCCGGCTCTGGCCGGGAGCCCGCCCCATGGTGCACACGGTGTGCCAAGCTCAAAGCCGCAGCTGCTCGAAGACTAGGAGCCCAACCCGAGGCCTCCGCCTCCAGCAAGGAGAGCTCCAAGAAGTAGGTGGCCAGTAGCATCACCTGCGGGGGAGTCGAGGTGAACCTCAGGCCACGGCACCGCCCGCGGGCCACGCCCCCACCGCGCGCACCTGGGGTCGGCTCCCGGCCAGCGCAGTCAGCAGTCCCAGGCAGAGCAGCGGGCCCGGGTGGTGCAGCCGGAAATCCAGGCGGCTCAGGATGCGGCGCTCGGCACGGAGCAGCTCCGCCCTCGAGAAGGAGTCTGCGCTTAGGAGGCAGAGGCAGGCAGGCTGCGGATGGGGTGGGGGTACCCTTAGCCTCCCTGCCCTAGGGAGCCTGGGGTCTGTTCAGTTCAAATGTCTCCCTCCGTTAACTATTCTGTAAAAGAGAGCCATTGACTTTTGTCTGGAAGTAGTGAATAGCGACGGCTCCAAAGAGGGACCCAGCGTTTATTCACTGCATGACATGGGACATGCATTTAAACTCTCTGCCTCCACTTTGTCTTCATCCGTACAACGGAGATACTGCCCACTTCCCAGGCAGCTCCAACAAGGCACCGAGTTTATGCACATTGTTACTACAACTATTCAGGATGGAGTTTGAGCCCCAACTGGGCAAATCTCATGCCTTCTCTGGGCCTCAGTCTCCCCTTTTGTTCCCCTCCATCCTGCCCCTGACTTGTATGGGAATTAAACCCAGGCCTTCGAACTGTGCTACATTCCCGGCTTTCTTTTATTTTTAATTTTGAAACAAGATCTTGCTGAGTCTCTGAATAGCTCAGGTTGGGCCCGAACTCGAGATCCTCCTGCCTCAGTCACCTAGAAAGCTGGCATTACAGGCATGGGCCACCAAGCCCGACCTACTCCTCTGCTAAGGAGGCACATTAGCAGCCCCTACCTCAGATTTGCAGAGCTGCCACATATACCATAAAGCGCTTGACACACAGTAGGAGTTTAATCAGAAATGCAGCAAGGGCCCCACCCTCCAAGCCCGCCCCAGAAGTACCTCGGGAAGCACGCACTCTTCCATTTTGCAGGCCAGGAACAGACAGGCCACGCCCAGCAACTGCAGGCGTTGAAGGCGCACTCGGCCCATGCGCAGGTAGGAATCAAGCAGGTGTACGGCCAGGTAAAGCGTGTCCCCCGCCAGGCCCAGGTACTCCTGGGGAGGGGGACGGATGACCACGGGGGCCCCAGGTGGAGACATAGGTGCCCCTCACTCTCTCTGTTACTTACGTGCACCTGGACCAGCCAGTCCACCACTAGGGCGCGCATCTCCGGAGTCACGGTGCGGGGCAGAGCCCTCTGGGGCAGCACGTGGCACACCTGGGGTTGGGCGAGGACCACCTCACTCTCCACACCTGTGCCTCGGTCGCTCTCTTGAGCTCCAGCTCTGGGTGCAACAGTCTTCCCCCGACTGACCCTTGGATGTCACAGCAGCGACACAGTTCAAGATGGCGTCCAGCTATGCTCCTCTTCACTGTTGCTCTCTAGAACCTTGGACTTTGTTCTGCATGTCTCCCTACCCACCTCTCCATTGTGTGTCCTCCAACCCGGGCATCCCTAGCCCCTGGATTTCCCAATTCCACTCTTGTCACCAAGCCTCCCTCTGCCCCTTCCTCTAGGAGTACCCAGAATGGTCAGTGCAAAGAAAGGTGTAACCAAGGAACCCTCCAGCTCAAAACTCTTCCATGGCTCAGTACCCTTAGGAAAAAATCCTAATTCCTCTCAGGTGCTCTCAGACCTTGCCCCTGATCCAGTGTCGCTTCTTCCCTATCTATCCCTCCATTTTATCTCCACTCAGGGTCTCCCTTTATGTTTGGTCTGTTGGCCCTGTTAGGCTGCCCCTATGGTGACTTCCATGGGCACAAGCGGTCTCAGTTCCTCACAGAGACCTCAGCCCAGGACAGGCTGGCTGGCTGTGGGTTAAACTCAACCCTCCAGTATCTCTTCAAGCAGACGTCTGAAGACTACCATGGCCTGTTTTTTGGTCTTTGTGACTTTCTGCAATTAAAGAATATATTTGCTTGTCTGTCTCCCTACAATGAAGGACAGATATTCATCATAGCAGCTCCAGTGTCTAGGATATGTTCAAAAACATGTTAAATCGCTGTTTCTTACAGGAACAAATATGAGACGCTAAGTGCAAGGGACAATGAAATACCACAGGGAGGGCTACAGACAGCTGGGGACCGTGGGAAATGGAGTTGCACCCAACCTAGAAAGCTGGGCGATGGCACACACCTGTAATCCCAGCACTCTGGATGGCTGGGCACGGTGAGTTCAAGCCCAGTCAGGGCAACTCAGTGCCTTTGCGAGACACACGGTAGGAGTTTAATCAGAAATGCAGCAAAGGCCCCACCTTCCAAGCCCGCCACGGATGTGGTTCAGTGAAGGACTTGGCTTCCCTCGCCAGCATGCGAGTGGGAGGGAGGAAAGTCTGTAAGTTATGGGCTGGGAAGGGCGCTTGCTGGGCCGCGGGAGAGGTGGACTTTGGGGCTCCTCGCTGACAGCGTGTTGGGCCGGCTGCTACCCAGGGTGGGGATGGCGCCGGGCTTGCCTGCTCACCATGACCTCAGCAAAGATGTCCCCAGCGTACTCGCGTTCTCCTTCCAGCCCCAGCGCGCTCAGCGCCTCCTCCAGCCCTGGCGGCGCGCGCGGCCCCGGGGGCCTCTCCTGGAACCCAGAGGAGACACTCGTGCCCGCCGCAACGCCGTCGGGGACACAGGCACGCGGAGACTCTGGGTTGAGAGAGACAGTAGGAACCTGAAAGGGAGAGGGGCTGGAGGTTCAGTGCCTGAAGAGAGGCCCGCGCGGGGCCGGGAGCGCTGGCCCTCGTCGCTCACCAACATTGTCCAGCCTGGCGTCGCGCGAAGCAGGGAGCTGACGCCTGCCGCAGGAGAGAGGGGGCACCAGGCGCTTTGAATGAGCCTGAGCGCATGCGCGCTGAGCTCGCGCGGGGCTCGCTAGGCCTGGGCAGGCGCAAATGCAGAGGTGAACGGTGAGCGGGAAGGCAGGTCGGCCTCCTCGCCCGCTCCCGGCCCCCTAAATCAACCAAACCCTCATTCTGGCACCTAGAAGCAGCCACTGCTTCACTTTTCTCAATCCCAATCTAGTGGTTTCAAAACTCAGTCAAAAGGGCTGTCCTGAGGATTTTAGAAGAGGCTGTTAAGTGGTCAGTACACAGGCTGATATAAACAAACAGAAACAGAAAAAGACGTCGGAGCCATAAGTCACTTAACGAGTATTTAAGGAAGGCCTCTGCACTAGGTCCCTCAGCGGGAATAAGACGCCTGCAGATCCTTGACGGAGCCCACAGCGTGATATGGTGACTGAGACAAGTCACCAAAATCAGTCTGGGCCAGTGCAGTGGCCTCCGAGCTACTCTCCCTGCTCCAAGCCCCAAGCCTGCTCACCACGTGCAGCCAGAGGGTCTGGTGCACATCTGAGCCAGGTTGCACCTTCTTCCTATCACACCATCTGGGTTCCCATATCCCTCAAGGTGAAGGCCCAGGGCTGGGTGCGGAGGTGCACATCTGTACTCCCAGCACTCTGGGATCACAGGTTCAAGGCCAGCCCAGGAAACTTAGCAAGATCCCGACTTAATTCTTGTTTTGTTTTTGGAGACTTGTTATGTAATTGAGACTAGCTTTGAACTCAAGGCAATCCTCCTGCCTCAGCCTTCTGAGTGCTGGCGTTACAGGTGTGTGCCATCACACTGGGCTTTGTCTTAAATTTTCAAAAAGCATCAGGGATATAGCTCCATGCAAAGTTCTTGGTTCATGGGCCAGGGATATATCTCAGCAGCACAGCGCCTGCCTGGCAAGTGCAAGGTTATGAGTTTGATCCCTGTTACAAAAAAAAAAGTTCTTGGTTCAGTTTCCAGTATGAAAGGGCAGGGTTGAAGCCCTAGGTCCCTCTATGTTATCTGTCTCCGCCACACACACAATCCTCTCTCAGCTCATCAACCCTACACCCACCCACCTTCTCCTCTCCAGCACCCACACTGGCCTCCGGGCTCTTCCTTACCCATGCCAAGTACAGTCCCACCCTCAGGCCTTTGCACTAGCTCTTCCCTCTGCCTAAGGCAGTATGTTCTTCCCCCCAGATACTGTTTCCTTCCCAACCCTCCTTTCAGGTGTTTACTCAGATGTTACCAGATGTTACTGTCTCCACAGAAAGGCAATGCATCATCTTAAGGATTTCCTGTTCTCATCCCTGCACTTACTCTGCCCTTAGCACTTACTGCCTTGTAGCCAAGCATGTATTACTGTCCTCCTCTTGACTTGAATGTGAATGTTATCTTCTTCCTCTATGGCCTACCACAGGGCCTGGCATAGTAGATGCTCAATAAATGTTTGTTGAATAATTGAAGAGTGTTTTGGTTACTTGACTCATTGCTGAGACAAAAATAGCCCACACTCAAAATGAAAGAAGAAAAGGTTTATTTAGCTCACAGTTTGTGGAGGTTTCAGGCCATAATCAAAGCTCCAAGGCAGGTGACACAGTACAGGGGCAAAAGTTCATGGCAGCAGAAAATACCAAAAGCAGCCAGAGCAAAAGAGATGGGGAGCAAGCCTCTTTCCTGCCCTTATATCTTATGCAGACCACTTGCCCTAGGGTACGTGTAGCACTCACAACCCCCAATCCCAGCACTAGACAATGAACAAATCACAGACTCTAAATACTGAGAAGTCAGTGCAGCTGGAAAGGGGAGTGGAGTGAGCTACTGGGGTGGTGGCTTCAGGTGCTCCTCTAACCTGGCTTCCTTCTGTTCTCACACTCTCACACTCAGGGTAGAGACCTAACAGATACCTGCAAGGGCTCAGCGATCACCACTGCAGGGGCAGACAGGCAGACGGGCAGATGGTCAACATGCACTGCCTCACAGGTTGGGGGAGGGTAGTTCAGGTCATTATGGGAATTCTGCCAAAAGCAGCTTGCATTTAACCACAGAGACACAGCAGGCAACCAGTCCTGACGGGAGAAGTCTGCAGAGTAATTGTCTCATGAGTTCCCAACCAGGCAGCTAGAACCAGTGTGGGTTCCTGGGCTGAACCATTAGCCAGGAGGATGGATTTTGTTTTTGTTATTAATATGCAGATATTACTTGGACTATAAGGAAAATGGGGTTAAGGTCTGTGCATTGTGTCAGCGCCGGCTTTCTGATTCTGGGGAGTGGACTCAAGTATGGAAGACAGAGTTGTTTTGGGATAGATGTATGCATATGAAGCAGGGAGAAGAGGTAAAATAGATACAAAATGCCAATTTTGCCAATTAAGAAAATGTCACGAGGAACCTCAGGAAAGGATTTTTTTTTTCCCACACTACCAGGATGGAACCTAGAACCTGAACATGCTAGGCTAATGCTTTGCAACTGAGCTACAAGGCCCAGCCCTATTTTATGTATTTTTTACATAAAAATTGTTGGGACTTACAGAAAGCTGAAACATAGTACAGTTCCCATCTATCCTACACCCATTTTCCCTACTAAGACTTAGAGACATAGCTGTCAGGACTAAGGGACCAAGTCTCACCTGCTATGAAGTGAAATCCGTGCCTGACTCAGGCTTTCCCTGCCATCTTTCTGTCCAGGGTCCCATCCAGAGAACCTTTAGTTCATCTCCTCAGCTCTCTCTTGGCTCTGCCTGTATCCATGGTTAAACTCAAGCTACTTGCAGGCTTTCCTTGTCTTCAGTGAGTGACCATGACAGTCTGGAGGCCTCCTGCTCAGGAACTCGGTACACTGTTCCTCAACTGGGGTTCACTCAGTGTCACCTTTCTCTTGGTTAGACCAGGGTTATGGTGTTTTTGTTTTGTTTTCCTTGTGACAGGGTCTCACTATGTAGCCCAGGCTGGCCTCAAACTTGCAGTGATCCTCCTGCCTCAACCTCCCAAGTGCTGGGATTACTGGCGTGCACATGGCTGGCTCTGGGATTGTGTATTTTGGGAAGGAAGATGACACAGTCGAGAGCCATCCTGATAATCTCCCAGCAGCAGATCATACTGTCAACATGATTTACTGCTGGTGCTAATGCAGCTGTTGTTAGGTCTCTGAGAATTGACTCTCCTCCATTCTGTACCCTAGAGGAGCCTCCCACCCTGTTCTTCCCATTACTTTCCAGTGTAAACTCTTTTATACTTTGGGGGAAAATTCCACACTGTACTATTTTGTTGTTTTGCAGCTTTTGCCACTGGGAGTGCTTCTCTTGGCTCCTGTGCCCCTTGGGTGCAGCCCCATTGGTGGAAAGCTTTATGGCTTCACAAATGCCAAGCACACCCAGCCCTTCTGGGGTTCACCACGTTGCCCCTCTGGGCATTACTAGATACTCTAGGTTCACTGTACTTCCGGCCCCAGCCCTAGAATCATCTTAGTACCATTTCTGAAATGTTTCCTGCAAGTCTGTAGTTATTTCAAACTTTTAAATATGTGAGTCACTATACTTTTTTTGGAAAACTGTCTGACACATGTTAAAATCCTAGGATGTAGGCCACAAATACAAAAGCACAAATGGAGATGAGTCCTTAGGGTTTATTACAGCACTCTGATAGTGGGAAACCAAAGCAAAATCCAAGTAAATTCCTAGCAAGGGGCAGCCCAGTCAGCACCCATCCCTCAGAGCCTTGGGAAACAGCTGGAAGGTGAGGTAGCAACAGGCACCAGAGTTCCTCAGAATGCAGAGGTGAGGCTCAATCAGTCCTGTCAGTGGGGGTGGGGCAGTACCTGGGAGGAAGGTGATACAGAAAGGAAGGAGGAATGTTTTTTGGTTTTTTTTTTTTTTTGGAGAGGTCTCCAAAGTCCAGGCTGGTCTGGAACTCATAGCAACCCTCCTACCTCAGCCTCCCAAGTGCTGGGATTGCACCATGCTATGCAGGAGCAACCTTCTTAAGCCACATAGTACAGTGTGGACTCAAAGTCCTGGAGCCTGGGGTGTCACTTTCCTATACATTTGCATTTACGCGCACACACACACACACACATACACACACACACACAAACCTACTTCATGAAATGTTGAAAATGGACACCGAAAAAGATCAATGTACTCAAATTTTAATTTGTAAAATTTATTAAAACTGTTCGCCTTAAACTAAGAAGCACCAATACATCTAAGGATACACGACCCACTAAGAGAAGCAGGTGACCGAGTGTGGGACCTGCCCATGCAGCTTGAGAGGAGGGCTAAAAGCATGAGGTAGACAGGAATGTACCCACACGGGGAGACCACAGTGAGCCAGGCTGTGATGGGAGAAGAAACTGTCCACATCCTTCACCCTGAGGCCAGGACTGGAGGGAAGAATAAAGGGTGTTTCTCTACAGGCCTCGGTGAATCTTACAAGCACCCTGCACACATACCCGTTTGTAATGAAAGACAATAAGGTCCATACAGTCAGAAAAGCCCCCACCAGCAGCAGCACACCAGCACTCTTCACCGTGGCTGAAGACAGATCCCGTGACCTGGACTCAACTTTCCCATGGTCCTCACTGAAAAACCTCACGCCCAGCAAGACCTGACATGGATTCCTCTGTGCTGGGCCCTCTGCGTGACACGATCCCTGATGCAGCCAGGTGGCTTGGCTCAGTGACTCAGGTGTGTAGAGGGAGAGACATAAGGATGACGGTCCCAGCCCCCAGCTAAAGGGATGCAGTGGTCAGAGAAGTGACCCCCAGAGCTAGGAGTAGCCATTACCAAAGGCTCAGGTGCTCCTGGCTGATGGCAACCACAAATACCATTAACATGCCACAGATCCAGGGGCCTCGAGGCTCTGGTGTGGAAGGGGCTGTGGCAGTAAAGCCCCACTCTAGGGCTCTTCCACTCAGCTCCAGAGCCTCACTGCCACACTCACCCTCCTTGTTTGGGGCCACCCGACCCTCCCACCACTCCACCTGCTCCGCCAGCCTGAGCAGCATGAGAGACCCTGGAATGGCCTCTGCCTGCCACACCCTGCCCTAGGCCAGAGGACCCTTCCCAAATTCCCAGCCATTTCCCCCAAGACCTCCACCCTCTTCAGCCTGGGCTCAGCACCCGCCTGCCCACCTCCCCTGCTTCCTCCCTTTGGCTCAGCAGGGCCCAAAGAACAGAGCAAGGGAGAGGTGGGACGGTGCCCAGAGCGGACTCCAGAACCATGGCAAGGCCAGGCAGGCGGTGGCCGGCATAAGTGCAGGCTGGCCCCGTTCTGAAATGAGTGTCTTTATTGCTTGTACCGTACAAATACAGGGAATAAGGCCAGTGGGGAGTGGGAAGAGTTGTCAGATAAACCACATACACACATGGAAAGGAAGAAGACCCTTACCCAAGCCCCCTATCCCCCACATGCCTTTCTGAGAACTGCCTAGTACGGGAGGCGGGGCAGGGAGATCAAGATCACAAAAACTGAATCCCAAACACCCCAGGACACTGAGGAGGAGGGGAGGGGACGGGCAGCAAGGCACCCACTTCCCCACGGGATGAAGCGCTCAGGCCAGGGTGGGGCCCGAGCCCACACACGCCACGCACACTCGAGGGCTTGGACACACTGCCCTCACACATGTGCACACACAGCCATTGTGCACCTGCACCACGGCGCAGTCCACAGCACGGACACAGACTCTCGCTCATGTTCACCTTAAGGCTTCAGAACATGGGCTCTGGAGACAGGGGCGGAGAGGGGGCCTGAAACCCTGTTTTCAGAGGCTCCTGTACCCCAATGTGTACCAGAGACACTAACCCCACTCCCTCCTTGACCCGAGTCCACTGGGCCCAATACTGTCTCCCAGAGGGATGTGTAACAGCAGAGGCTGGTGCCCCTCTGCTCCCAGCAGAAAGGGTCGACCCTAGCTCCACCCTCCAAGGGGCTGGGCCAGGTTCAGGGTCCAGTGGGAGGTACAGCCTGCTGGAAGGAAGCCCTGGTAAGGCATGGGGCTGCGGGCAGGGCAGGCAGGCCGCCTCCCAAAAGTTCCTCCTGCTGTACCCACGTCAGGAAAGCAGCTGGGGGGACAGGGAGGGCACGTCCCCTTCCTGGCTCCCTATATCATAGGTCCAAGGAGACCAAAGCCCCTGGTCCCATAGCTTCCAAAGACCTGCCTGTCCCTGGACATTATTGCTTTTTTGTCCCCAGTGGGGTGGCACTGGGTGGACTGAGGCCTTTGAGCCAAGCCACAGGACACAGAAGGCCATCGGCACTGTCTACTGGGGCCATCCGGAAGCAGCCCCCATCCAGAAGCAGCAGCAAAGGCAGCCGCCGAGTGTTCGGCCTGAAATCCAAGCCGGCCCCGCAGCTCCACGCTTTGCCCTCACCGGGGCTGGTACTGATTAAAAACTGGACTCACTCCATCCTCCCAACAGCCCATCCTGGGGCGGGAGGTGGACAGTCCTCCAGCACTGGTCTGGGCACAAAGGGGAAGCTGGTGAAGGCTGTGGGAGCAGCGGGGGGCAGGCAAGGACTGAAGGAAGAGATTGGAAACTGGGAGGGAATAAGGATGGGAACACAAACCAAAAAGGCAAAATAAAAAGTTTTTCTTAAAAAATCCACGCAGGCGGTGGACAGCGACCATGGGTGCATCCTCTGGTGGCGGCGGCTGCTGCTCACTCGCGGATGCTGGCTGAGTAGGAGAACTGGGGGAAGTGCGTCCGCTGGTCCAGCTCCAGCGAGCCCAGGCTGTCATCTGCAGAGTCAGGTGGAGGTGGAGTGTGGTGACTGGCCGGCAGATGGCCAGGGACACCCCACCGGACATCCCAGGGAACACCCCTCAGAAAAGGCTGCACTGAGACCACAGAACAAGCCCTCAGCCAGCTAGGGCTCCCCCTGAGAATGGCCAGGGAAGGCTCACAACCTTGCTGCTGAAGGAGCCACCCCACCACAGCCTGCTTCTCAGGCCAGCCTCAGGCAGCCCATCTGGGATGCACCTGTGAGCCACCCGGCCTCCCGCTGTCCCCTTCGTCCCTTTCTCCTCTACGCCCACGTCACCACAGGCTCTAGCTTGGACCTTTCCCGCTGACTGCCCTGCCCTGGCCTGCTCACTCCACCCTACCCTCCACATGGAGCCAGAGGAGTTTCTAGAGCCTGGATGCAGCCCTAGCTCTTCACATAAAGCCCCGCGTGCTCTCCACACAAAAGACCCCTGCTCAGCCAGGCATGATGGCATATGCCTGTCATCCCAGCCGCCTGGGAAGATGTTCCAATGAGGAGGAGAATGAGGCGGGGCGTGGGGGGAGGAAGGAAGGGACAAGAGGGGGAAAAAAAGAAGGAAAAGATTGGAAACAAAGCTTTTATAAATGAGGAGGAGAAGAGAGGTTGAAGAGAGGGAAAGGGAAGGGGGAAAAAAAAAACAGAAGCAAGCTACATCACGTATGGGTGCAAACACCCTATGGTGAATGTGATCATTATATATGCCTACAGTATCCCAGCAAGAAATGTAACAATAAAACAGTATGTTAAAAAGTCTGACTCTCTGAGAGGCTGAAGAAGGAAGACAGCAAGTCCAAGTTCAAGTCCAAGTCCAGTCTGGACAATTCAGTGACTTAATGAGATCCTGTCCCAAAAATAAAGGGCTGGGGATGCAGCTCTACACACAGAAAAGAAAAAAAAGCCCTCATTCCCCTTGGTGGTTCCCAAGGTCCTTTTCTGACTCTGACCGCCATGCCCTCCTACCTCCCCTGAACCCCCCTGTTCCTGCAGACTGTTCCCCAACTACAATGATCTCCCTACCACTGGCACCCACGGGGCACTTCCAGGGATGACATCGGTTTCAGGCTCTCCCTCCACTCTTTCCCGGGATCCTTTGATCCTGCACAGACCCTGACCACTCTGGGCTGTTCCCCCAACCTGGACTGCTGGCTCAGTCACAGCTGTCTCTAGTCCAGCTTGGGTGGGTTCACAGTAAGAACACAAACAGCAGAAGACTCAAAAAAAAAAAAAAATCAATCTAGCCCAACAACTGGTGTCTCCTGCCAGAGCTCTGTCCCAGGGTCTGGAACGTGCTGTGGTAACTCTCCCCAGGCCCAGAAAGGTCCAACAGCAAATGGCCCTTTCCCAGATGCAGAGGACGGCCTGTGGGGTCCTCCTGGGGACTGGGTCTACCTCACCTCCACCCCGCCATGCCCAGTGGCCCAACACTCACAGCGGTCCGGGGGTGTGATTGTGATGGACTGGGCAGTGAATTCATCATCAAAGTACCTCGTGTCAACCTCAGAAGTGACCTGAGGCTTGAAGGGTGGCTGCAGCTACAGAGGACAGGAGCACATACTCAGGGACCCTGAGGACAGGCCCCACACCAGCTCCCCATGACCAACCATGCCCCTAGAGCTCTTGCTGGGGCAGGGAGGGCACGCTCACCTTCTTTTGCACCACATCCTGCCAGCTGATGCTGAGGAAGAACCCGTGCTCCATGACCTCCTTGGCATCGCCGGGCCCCCCACCAAGCCTGGGCAGAGACAGTCGTCAGCACCCGCCTCCCACAGCAGCTGGCACAGATTTAAGATTTTGTTCTGACCGCAAACCACCAGTCCACAGAGGGGGAAGGGGCTCAAGGGAGGGAGCTCTGAGTCCAACGTCACAGCGGGAAGACACCAATCAGGACCCATGTGGACCTGCAGCCTGCCCTCACCTTGAGTCCAGAAAGAAAGGCGACAGGGCAGGTTTGGAAAATGACTGATCTGTATCCTGCTTAGCTACATACAACTCAGTGACCCTAGGCCAGAGACAGTGCTGCCCGACTCCTCAGTGTCTCCATGAATCACCAGTGTAGATAGTGTCAAGGACTGGCCCAAAGTACGGAAGTGCCCTCCAAGTGCCACATGTGGGGACCACCAGAGGCTGCACAGGGGACGAGAGGTACTGGGAACCCACAGAAGTGTTCCTGTGGGCATTGTTGCCACCAGGCTGAGAGACTGTGGCAGCAGGGGCACTGGGCTGGGTGGGGCAGACACCAGCCCTCACCTCTGTTTGGGGTCTTTCTTCAGCAGCCCAGCCAGCAGGGACTTGGCCTCGGGGCCGAGTGTGCGCGGGAAGCGGATCTCCTCCATGAGGATGAGCTCGAAGAGGCGCTCGTGGTCCTGGTTGTAGAAGGGCAGGCGACCACACATCATCTCGTACATGACCACGCCCAGCCCCCACCAGTCCACTGCACGGCCATAGTCGTTGTCCTCCAGGACCTAAGGAGTAGGGACAGTAAGTGACAGGGCCCACACCAGGGGCAGTGGAGGGAGGTGTGATGTCACAGTTCCACCCTCAGAGGGCCCGAGGGAGGACGGCACACAGAGGGACCCTCCATCCTTGGTGTCCGCACTTCTACACCCCCCAGCCCCAGGCACCTCAGGCGCCAGGTACTCCGGGGTCCCACAAAAGGTTTTCATGGTGGCTCCGTCACTGATGCCCTCTTTGCACAGGCCGAAGTCAGTAATCTTGATGTGGCCATCCTTGTCCAGCATGAGGTTCTCCAGCTGTAGGAAAAATCCGTTTACTAGACACATGTCCTCCTAGGGCTTCCTGTCACTCCAGCCCTGCCCTCTAAGGTGTCATGCCAGGGGCTCCTGGGCATCAACCCTGGGGCTAGGATGGCCACAGCATGTGCAAGGGAACATACACACCACTAGGGTTAAGTGTGTGCCCTCGAGCTCAGAGGAAGGCCAGACCCAAAACTGTTCTGTGCTCTGGCCACCCGCTAAAGGAAGATTGCAGTTTCTTAAGGTCTAGTGCCACTAAGGGCACAATCTTTCTTGTTTTTTTTTTCCCCAGTATCGGGTTTGAGCTCATGACCTCGTGCTTGTGCTGCTGAGCGAAATCCCTGGCCTCTTGTATATCATTTTAAATATTTTTCTTTTAATTATGAAACAGACATCAGGAAAGAACAAAAACATAAAACAAATGAGCAATACAGTGGTGCCTTTGTGTAACTTCTGCTAGGCCAAGAAATCACACCGAGAGAGCCTTGAGATCTCTATGTGCCCTTTCGTAGTTATTAGACATCTCCCACCTCAGAAATAACTTAATTTCTTGCTTCTCTTTACAGGTTTTTTCCCTTTGTCATGCCCAGGATGGAATCCAAGGCCTCTGCATGCTAGGCAAGTGCTCCACCACTGAATCACATCCCCAGCCCTTCCCCTTTCCGCAGGCGACAAGCATATCTGTAAATACTGGCTCCACCTCCTCCGCTCTAGCTTTCCCCTGTAGTGACACCAGCCTACAGGCCATGTCCACACTCCTCAGTAGCTGTGTTTTGTTCCCTTTTTGCTGCTTGGTATCTTGCATGTGAAGAAACCACACACATGTGGTCCACTCCCTGGCGGGGTGTGTGCTAGTGTGAACGGCACTGCCCTGAGCAGTGCGCACGCGTGCCAAGGTGAGCGCAGTTGCTCTGCTGCAGTGGACACTGCCCTGCTACTTTCCAAAGGCTTCCTACAAGCTGAGTGCACACTTTTTCCCTGCACTAGAGAGGCTGAAGCTGGACAGCCACTGTGAGTCCCAAGAGTGCCTGGACTACAGAGCTAGACCCTGTCTCAAAGTATCCTACTATTTTTTTTTTTTTTTTGGTACCATGAATCAAACTCACAACCTTGCACTGGTCAGGCAGGTGCTGTGTCACTGAGCTGTATCCTCGGCTTAAAAAAATGTTTTATATATACGGCTTGTGAAAATTTCACCAACAGCTGGGACTATTCACAGGGCATTTGGAAAAGTCCTTGACACAGAACCATGAGGCGGACTCCTCAGTGTGAATCCCACACATATGCCACTCTGGGCCTCGCTGATGCTTGCAGCCTCCATCCCCAGCCACCTGCTCACCTTGATGTCTCGGTACACCACGTCCCGTGAGTGCAGGTACTCGAGAGCTGAGACAATCTCTGCACCATAAAACCGCGCCCGATCCTCTGTGAAAACTCGCTCCCGGGACAGATGGAAGAAGAGCTGCAGGAAGCAGGGGGAGCAGGTCAGACCCCAGTCCCAAGGGGGAGGGGGGTTCCCACAGCCACCCTTGTGACACGGTGCCACGGGTACTGAGTAAGGGAGTATAAATTGACAAGAGCTCACAGGAAGGAAGAAAAAAGAGCAGGGAATAAAGAGTGACAACAGCCAGCAGGTACCAGTAAAAGGATCTGGAGGATAGATGAAGGGACAGGTGAAGGAGGGAGTGTCACCAGGAAAGCAAGGAGAAAAACAAGTCAGAGCAAGTGACAATAAACTGTGAGCAAGACCAAATCAAATGAAGCAAACAAATGAGCCAGTCTAGTAAGTCTATCTGCATGCAGAGGACGGGGTAAGGGACAAGTGGGTGACAAGGGCACGGGGAACATTTATTTGCAGAAGGAGGGGACACAGGGACCAGAATGCTGGTAGACTTTAACCCCTATGTGCTTTCTCCACAGCCTCGAAGCACCCCTTCTGCCTGTCACCCAGTCACCCCACAGCCTCACTCCGTGCCCTTCTGGACCCAGGCTGGATCCCCCTCCAGCAGCTCATTCACCAGCCATGTGAGCTTGCAAAGCCACTCAGCCTCCTGAGCCTCAGTCCCTCCAGCTAGGACACGGAGAGGATGCCACCTGCTTCAGACAGCAGGGCAGAGGCCTTGATCACATTCACGCCTCCCTCCAGCCATTCAACCCCGCCCCCGACAGACATGCAGGAAGTCAGGCCAGGGGCCGCAGCTCACCTCCCCGCCGTTGGCGTACTCCATCACGAAGCACAGGCGGTCGTTGGTCTGGAAGGCATACTTCAGCGCCTGCAGAACGAGGGCAGGAGGGCACAGGGGTCAGACGTGGGGAAGGGGAAGGCTCTGCCCAGATTCTGCACACAGACGGCCCTATGCCCCAGCCCAACCAGGAGCCACGGGAGTCCAGCAGATGGGTTCGACTCCCAGGCCCAGCTGAGGAGAAATCAGAATTATGACTTCTCCTGTTTTAACAACAAAATATACTAAACATTATCCCTTACATGTGCACACATGCAAAAACACACACACACACACACACACACGTGTGCTGTGGCTGGTCATGGCAATCAATGGTTTAGAAGCTGACTCCATAGACAGGGTAGACAAGCTGTCAACCAACAAAGAGTGGTTTAGTTCCCAAACTATGCTCTAGGAAGCGCTACAGAGGATTCGTCAAAGATCCCCTGGGAAACTCCAGTCACCACGCTACAGTACCTTGTACTATCCCTCAGGTACCTTGTTAGATCTCATGTGAACAAACATTATGACTTAATAAGATACCTGGACAGCAACTGAACTAAAGAAACGGCACATATAGATGGGCATGTAGCACATGCCTGTAATCCCAACAACTTGCGAGGCACAGGCAAGAGGATCACAAGTTTGTGCCCCAGCGGGGCAACATAGCAAGTCTCTAAATAAATAAGTAAATAAATAAATGGGCTGAGGATGTAGCTCAGTGCAAAGCTCTGGGTTCAATCTCCGGTTTAAAAAAGAGGCACATGGGCTAACCTCAGTCTAGTCCACTGAACTGATAGCCACCAGCCCCAAAAGATACCTCCAAAGAGGTACTCGCTTGGTGTACCTTGACAGGAGACACAACAGTACATTATGGAATTTTAAAATTAAAACAAAACAAAATAACCTCCTGTTTGGACGAGCTGGGCTAAGCGACCCTCACGCAGACAACAGCCACACTTCTTTGCACCATCCTGCCAAGCAATCTCTCTGGTCCCTTAAGGTGCCTACATGAAGCCACTGTCTATGAAGACAATACCAACCCAGTGCTTGGCTCAGGCAATGCCTGGAGGCTGGTGCCCAACCCACACAAGGCCACCCACTGGAGTGACAGGTCTGGGCTCTTTCCCTCAACACCTTTGCTTCTGGCCTGAAGTAAAGGCCTCCCTCCCAATTGCCTGAGAAGGTGGGTGCAACTCACAGTGAGGAAAGGGTGTCTGGTATTCTGGAGGACTCGACTCTCCGTGACTGTGTGAGCAACTTCATCCTGCAGACAGAGAGTGCGAATGAGTGGCCGGGAGCAGTACCGTGCCTATTGTCCCACCGCCAGTTTTAACAAAGACAGAGCAGCAAGAACTTGGGGAAATGCAATTGCATTATACCAGCAAAAAGAATGACAGGAGTATGACAGGGCCATCTGCAAGCCCTCACTAAATAAAGGACCCAGATAAAGATAATCAGTGGCTAGCCCAAAACCATTAAGGGGATTTTACAATGGAAGGATGAGGGCTGTGCCACTACACCCAGGCCAAACGTAACATCCTGCTATAATCTGGATCTTGAATGTCCCCAAAAGGCTTATGTGTTGATGGCCTGGTCCTTAGCTCATCATGCTACTGGCAGGTGAAGGAACTTCTAGGAGGTAGGGTCTATTAGAAGCAAGGTAGGTCACTGGCAAAGTGCCTTCGAAGTGGCACTAGGACCCCCACCATGATGTACTGTGCCAGCATAGGTTCAAAATAAAGAAGCTAAGCAGTCATGGCTTGAGGTCACTGAAGCTGCGAGTCAAAATAAACCTTCTGTCCTTACAAGTTGTTTATCCCTGTTATTTTGTCGTAATGATGCACAGCTGTCTAGCATACAGCCCTACAGAGGAAACAAACAGATGTTATGAGACCCCTAAGATGCCACAGAGGATGTGGGAGTCAGCAGCTATAACATGTTCTTGGTCCAAAGAAGGAACTGGATCTAATCAAGGCTGCAGAGTGAAGTAGCACTTCACAGGGTGTGGTCCTCACACAGGCTGCATCAGCCTGGCCTGGGAATTTGCAGAAATGCAAATTCTCAGGCCCCACTCCCGCTCAGCTGAGCAGAAACTTGGGGGTGAGGTTGGACGTGGGGGACATCCCTGTCTCACAAACCCCTGGGTGATTTGAACACAAGCCCAACATCAGGTCTGAACAAGAGCAGGCCCCCCAGGAGAGCTTCCAGACCTCAGCCACTCACAGCCATCTGGAGCTGGCTCTCCATGGGCACGTCCACTCCCGGGGCATGTCTAAAGTCATTTTCTACCATCATGACTGGTGGCTGCTGCTAAACCTCTTAGAAGGGAAAATGAAGCCCCTGCTCCACGGTGAAGAATGATGTGGCCCAAAATATCAGTGTACTGAGGCTCCCGAGCCCTGCTTGGAACAATTATATCAGGAACTAAGTTTCTTTTGTTGGATATGGTCACAGCACTGCATATTTTTAAAACTTCAGCCATTAAGGCACATTTTTAAAAAGTTTGTATGGGTAAAAAGATACAATAGCTAAAATATGCCTTAAAATACTCCCAAACTGAAAAAAAGGAGGGGAGGGCAGAGCTAATGAAATGAAACTGATTTGTTTTAACACAATCACTGCTACATGGCAGTCCGTTATATTTTTCTTCTTAAAAATTTACGTATGTTTGAAATTTGCTACTATAAAATCTGTTAAATAAGGCAAAAAAAATAAGAGTTCCATTCATGACCCAGCTTCCTACAGCCTCCACTTTTATCATGGCAAGAGGCCTCCTGCGGGCCTTGAGAGCACCTGCTGAGTGAGGCCCCTGCACTGCCCACAGCAAGAGGCGGAATGTGGCAGTGCAAGACAGGCAAATTCCTCCCTGGGCTCAGGCTCCCTTTCTTTGACAGGGCACTTAGGGAAGTGAGCCCCAGAA
The DNA here is from genome assembly GCA_004027455.1 of Hydrochoerus hydrochaeris. Lineage (NCBI taxonomy): Eukaryota > Metazoa > Chordata > Mammalia > Rodentia > Hydrochaeridae > Hydrochoerus > Hydrochoerus hydrochaeris. The sequence continues at coordinate 73,899 of PVLA01006800.1, forward strand.
GATGGGGTAAATGAAGCTATAGCAGCAGAAGACTGTGGTAACACTGCTCCGGCCCTGCAAGCACTCCCAAGTGCTGTCCCCTACCAGACTGTGGCCCCTGATAAATTACAAGGGCAGAAGCGTAGCTGGGCAGGAAAGCACATGACTCTCATGCACAAGGCCCTGGGTTCCACCCTCAGCACCACACAAACAAACAAGATAGGAGCTCAGTTTTACAGTGAGCTGCACTAGGCCCTAGCAGACCAGACCAAACCAAAATGGAGTCACTCAAGCTTAATGCCAAATAATCACAAGGAAACAAAGAAGTAGCAAGATCCTAAGACGGAGCAGTTTTTCCTGGAAACAGCAAAGTCCAGTCCACCTGAGCATAGTAAGGAAGTCTCCTGTGCTTTAGCTCCTACAAAGGCTAACTGGAAGTAACCTGATGCTCACCAGCTGCCTTTTCCCCCTTGCTGCCACCTTACAAAGCCTACTGTCTGCCATTGTCCAGTGGAAGCTTTCACTGTTATGCAGAAGGGATTCTGTCCCCAATTCATGAATCACAAATAAAAGCCAATTAGATCTAAAACTAAATTTGTTGTCATTTTGCCTTCTGACAGCCCCTAAGAAGCAAGTGCATGGCAGTCCCCGGAGCACTCACCTTGGCAATGATGACTTCCTTCCGCAGGATCTTCATGGCATAGTAACGGCCGGTGGCCTTCTCGCGCACTAGGATGACTTTGCCAAAGGTGCCCTTGCCGAGGAGTTTGAGATAATCAAAGTCATTCATGGTCTGTGGGGTGGAGAGAGAGCAGGGTCAATCAGTGCTGGCACTTGGCCCGTGGAAGGAAGTTTTAACAAAGAAAGAGGAAAACCAAAAGATGCTGCTGCCCTGGCAGAGGCTCAGGTGGGAGGAGGTGCTGGGCAACAACTGTCCCGAGCAGCCTGCAGCCCCAGGCTCTCCCAGGCATGGGCCTCGGATGTAGGGCCCTGGAGCTCTCAATGTGGGGAGAGCTGGGAGTTCTACCCAGGGTACCCCTTCGTCCCATGGCACAGAGCAGCCTCTGGGACGACCACCCTGTCCCACATGGCACTGTACAGTCTCCAGGATGAAGCTCTGCACACTTTACATGGAACCAAGGGAGACCTGTCCTGGCCACCTGCCCCAGTGCTTACCACTTTGGCTCGTGCCTTGCTGACTGCCACTTCCATCTCCTCAGAGGTAGAAGAGTCACTTGGGGAGCCACACTTGTAGTCCATGGGATCCTCACCAGGGACTCGCTGCTTGAGGCTGTTGGCAACCATCTGGATGGCCCGCATCCACTCCTCCCTGTTTGGGGACACACTTGAATCCCTGGTCTCAGGGGTGAGAGGGCTGAAGGTCACCTTCCAGAGAAGTCACAGCCCCACCTCCTCCAATGGGACAGCAGACACCAAACCCCTCTAGGGACTTTGGAGAGCAAGGCATGAGCTAAGCAGAGCTGATGGGGCCTGACTGATGCCTTACAGGCCTGTTGCTTCAGGTGGGGGAAATGTAACAAGAGAGGGATTATCCATCTCCCAGGAGAGGCCTGACAGCACTAAAACAATCAAAGGGGGAGGCTGCCTTTGTTCATAACCCCTTGAGAAGGAGCCACCACCCTGAGCCTTGAATGAAGGAAGGCCAGTGCTCCCCTGAACTCCTCCAGAACAAGTAGCCAATTCAAATTTTTAAGTCACTGATGTCTTGTACAGGAAAACCAAGAGTAAAAGAAAGCAGCCAAGAGCCAAAGCAGTTGAGAATATCTTACAAGGCCAGAGCTGGCCAGCAGGACTCCCTAGAGGGGACAGACCATCTGCCCGGCAAGGCCTGTGCACACCCAGGCAGAGCAGTGTTACAAGCTGCTAGGAAACAAGTTTTTTCAATACTTGCAAACTTTCTTTCTTTCCAGTAAATGCAAATCAACACAGACAAAAAAAGAAAAAACCATCAGGCTGAATGACTGCCCACATGCCCCTACTTTGATCTACCATATAGCAACCTTAGACAGTTCAATCCAATGTACGTGAATGCCTGTCTACTGTGTTTGTGTCTGAAAAAAACATGACTAGTGGGAAAAAGCAAATGTGTTCGCTAAGAATGAGACAATTCAAAGAGCGAGTAAGCAGGCAACTTCCCAAATCCTGGTGACTGAAATAAGCCACAGTGAGCGCAGCCAGTTCTATCAGAAGCCAAGAACCAAGAGCAGACGGAGCCCTTCACACACATCTTCCAGAACCACCCTCACGGCAAGTGCTGCAGCTCTGGTGCTGCCCAGGCACCGAGGGCCCTGCCCACCAACCCCAGGGCACAAGTGGAGGGGCGGCACAGACAAGCCTGAGCCTGGTCCCCCTCCGCCTAGGACTGCTTCCCTGAGGGGCAAGCAGGACCACTTCTATTCCCCTCAGTTCTACAGCAGTTTTCCATGTCCGGACACTGGCGGATACAGTCACACCGTAGGGCTGGCAGTCTGTCATCATTTAACTAAGCACTGCTTTCTTGGTATTATATAAAAGCGTGTCTCCAAGATGGTGGCATCTTGGACGTACTGGAGCACGCCAGCTGTGCTGCACACAGGGTTGCTGTGGGATGGCGAGATCGCACAGGAAGCATCTTTGCAGTCAGACTGCAGCTGAGAGAGGGGCAGGTCTGGGCGAGGGCTTGGAGGGACCTAGACAGCTTGCACAAAAAAAGGAAGGTGCGGGACAATGTGGAGTCCTACATTATCTGTTAGAAAACACTCTGCTCACACATGCTCAGGTGCACACAAATATCCTGCAAGAGCAGTCAGGACTCTGGAGTCCTGAACACCTCCAGGGAGGGACACCGGGAGCCAGAGACCACAAAGAAGCTTCTATGATAAACATAAAGCACTGGAGCTTACTGACCACCTGCTACTGCCTCAATACACAGGAGGAAACTAAGACACAGTCTACAAAACAAATGCAAGAGAAAGCACAGTGGGTGCTCCAAGCCGAAGAGCCAGGCTCACACAGGCCACTGGCCTCTCCGAGGGCAGGTTGTTGTCACTTAGCTCTGTGGCCAGCTGAACTGAGCAAGGACTAAGCTCAGAGGGCCCCAGTAAGCCACAAGAGGTTTTGCCTTCTCAAACTGGCCTCCCTCACATATTTTTCCATCCCGCCTTGTGAGAGAGATGCACGAATACCACATCACGCTTCACAGGACAGAGGCATCGAGCACTGACACACTGCCCCTCTCCCCACCAAGCGGAGACCAGCCCTCGTGTTGGTCCTGAGGGGCAGGGATTTGCATCTGCTTTGAATGCGGTGGTGCACCCCAGTACTATTAGGGTGCTCAGTAAGTATCTAGGTAACAACCAAGCAGGGCAGCCCTGGGGCCTGGGCACAGTGAGGTCAATGCAAGCTCAGACAAAGTGGGGCTGGGCTCAACCCTCCCTGACCCAGCACCTCCAGCCAGTGTTTCTCAAATGGTTTTAACCTGTACCCTCTTTGGAATAAGTTGCAGCCTAAAACCCAATCCCTATATTAATATTACTGTTTTCCAAAAAGGTTAGGGGGAGGGTAGAAACATATTCTATGATATGCTTTATCAATCACAGCTGTCTTCTTAGAAAGTTTAAAATGTTGATTTTGCTGGGTATGGTGGTGCATGCCTGTAACCCTAGCACTGGGGAAGCAGAGGCAGGAAGATTGCTTTGAGATTGAGGTCTATCTGGTCTACATAGTGAGTTCAAGGCCAGTCTAAAACTACATAGTGAGACTTTGTCTCAAAAAATCAAAAATAAATAAATAAAAAAGGCTGATTTTGAGAATTAAGGTGGTAGACTAAAAGAGAAAATCATAGATCTCTCCTAAGAAAAATATGTAGCTCTCATAGTGATTCTGAGAGACTGTCACCTGGGGTGGACTTGGAGCACTCCTTCCAGCTGGCTCCCCCACCCTGTACAGAGCACTCACCTCATGGAAGGTGCTGAGAGGACATGGGAGGCCCAGACCGAGCCCATCAACCAAGAGCCAAGGACATCATCTGGGATGCAGGAGGTGGTCAAGGTCACCTGGGCTGTCTTGCAGCCTGACCAGCCTTGGGGCCAGGTCCAAATGGACCGAGGGTGAATGGTTACAGCACTCAGAATCCAGAGTAAAAGCAAAGGCCTCTGTCCAGCACATTCCTCAAGGGTTTGCAACACAGTGTCTGGGGTGGAGAGGGCGGAGAGGAGCTCCTACCCAAAGGGGACCCCCAAAAGGAAATCCCCAGGGAAACCCACCCACCTTCTAGCCAAAAGACTACTAGAGAAGTAACAGCAGTGAATAGCCAGTTCCACAGCCACCACCTCATCTGGTTCCCAAGAACATGGGGAGGATCCCAGCACTCAGGAGGCTGAGGCAGGAGGATCAATATAAATTCAAGAGCAGCCTGGGCTACAAAGTGAGTCCAAGGCCAGCCTGAACTACTGCACAGAAAGATCCTGTCTCAAAAAGACCAAAAAAAAAGAACATGACAAGGAGATATTGATGGGAAACTGAGGACCACAGAGGTACAGTCACTCGTGGCAATTACACAGGCAGAGACAGGACTTGTGCCCAGGTCCACTCTGCCCCTCCCTGGCCTCATGCCACCCTTCCTGGGCCAGTAATGCAAAGGAGCTGTGATTCCTAGACAAAGCTCAAGAGATCAAGTGAGAATACTCTCAAGAAGGTTCATGGAGCCATGTGTGATGGCACACACCTGAATCCCAGCACTTGGGAAGCTGAGGCAGGAAGGGCCACTGTGAGCTTGTGGCCAGCATGGGCTACAAAGTGAGTTCAAGGTAAGCCTGAACTGCATAGTAAAATGCTATCAAAAGAAAAGAAAAGAAAAGAAAAGAGCAAGAGATATCATGCTATGGAGCCCAAGGCCAAAGTAAAAGGACACCACCCCTCAGAGCCATGATCTGGACCACTTTCCACAGAGGACCTCCCCTAGCAAACACTAGCACTGACGTGCCCACCTACACAGTCACTGTTGTGCTTTGTGTGAATGAGCACCTTTCGTCCTCCCAACAGCCCAGGCAGCAGGTACCATTAATGTCATTCTACAAATGGAAAGACTGAGACACAGGGAAGCTGACATTTGCCTACATGCACAGCCAACAGGCAGAGGACCAGGAACACAAACCTGGGTGTTCCTGCCTCACCCAGGAGCTCTTCCCCTACTAGGGATACTTTCTGCAGCCTTCTTGTGCCTCACCTGGGCTCTGGGGCCAAGGGAAAGACATTTGGGGAAGCTTTGTTTGCCAGAGCAACAGCCCAGCACACAGTACAGGCTGGGAGTCGAGAGCCAGGGCCTGGGCCTCACTTGTGCTGCACACTGGCTTGATGGCTCTAAGTTGGGCCCCCCTGGCCCAGCCTCTGTCTGCCTCCCACAAAATCCAGGACTTAGTAGTGAGCACGGACTCTGGAGCTGGTGGCCTGGGTGTGAGCCCAGCTCTGTCCTTTCCCAAAGGCAACATTGCGCAGGTCCAGCAGCTGACACACAAAGTAGGCACTAGCAGGTCACATAGGGCACATGAGACATTGGATACAAAGAACTCAGAACAGCACCTGGCACTGTGGAAGTACCTCAAAGAGCCATAAGGATTTACCCACCTGACCACCAATATCTGCTCAGTGCCTTCTGTGAGTCAGGCCTTGTGCTGGACACTGAGGAGGCAGCAGAAAACACGTCTAAAAGGACAGTAATGCCCCTATTTAACCATGGTTTTGCTTCCCACAATCTCACTTACCTGCAGTGAGTGGTGGCCCAAAAATACTGATTGGAAAATTCAAGAAACAATTATTAAATTTCGAGCTGCATACCACCCTTAGTGTTGTGATGAAATCTTGTATAGTTCTGCTCTGTCCTTACTGGTTGTTTTTGTTTTTTGTCTTTTTGAGACAGGGTCTCGCTATGCAGTTTAGGCTGGCCTTGAGCTCAATTTGTAGCCTAGGCTGGTCTCGAATTCACAACAATCCTCCTGCCTCAGCCTCCTAAGTGCTGGAATTACAGGCATGAGCCACCACTCCTGGCTTGTCCTTATTGTTAATTGCTTACTGTGCCTAATTTATAAGCTCAATCTTATTGCAAGTGTGTACGGATAACTAAAAACACAGCACATGCAGGGTTGAGCACTGCTCAGCATCTCTGGAGCTTGGAACGCATCCCCCTTGGATGAGAGGGGACTATGCAGCAAGGAAAGGACCAGAGGTAGACAGGGAAGGGCTCTCTGAGGACGTAGCACTGAACCCAGGCAGGATCAGAAAGATGTCACAGGAACATGGACCACCCTCGGTGCCTCCAGCAGGCATCTGCTGTGAAACCAATGAGACAGAAAGACGGAGCCAGCTGCAAGGACGGCTGGGGAGGGAAAGGATCTAGGCAGTGGGAGCAGCAGGGCAAAGGCTCAGGGGCCAGAAGAAGTCTGCGCGTCTGTAGATGGCACAGCAAGTGCCAGCATCACTGGGGCCAGCAGGAGAGTAGAAATGAAAAGGACAGGACGGACAGCCCAGGCCAGGACAGAGTGGGTTCTACCGGCTACTCAGCTTAGGGATCTGGGTCTTAACCCTTAACACCACGTGAAGCAGCTAAAGGGTATGACCGGGGGTGGGGGGGCAGCACTGGTTTCCATGTCAAGCCAGTGGCTGCTGACCAGGGCCACACCTTGCTGGTGAGGGGTGGCAGGGCAGGAGAAGAGTGAGGGAAACACGCTGGCAGCCTTGAGTGCCAAGGGACTCCACGCTGCGGAGCTTGGAGGCTTCTGCGCACTTCCTCCCTCATCTCTCGATAGCAGGGAGCTGAGCCCAACAAGGGACAGGGCAGGCAGCCACCCTGCCCCAGAGCCCGAGCCCACCCCATGCTGTCCTGCCCAGCAGGACCCACTGTGCCGGACAGGAACGTTCAATGAGGGGCGACTGGGCTCTCCCCCACCCAGCATGGGAGGGCAAGCTGACTGGGCCCATCTGTGTGGAGGGACATTTATGGCTAGAGGCCCCTGGGGTCCCTCTCTGCTCAGACAGCTTCAACCTGTGTGATAAAGTAAATTACTATATGTATAATCCTTAGACTGGGGTCTGGTTCGCAAATAATTGGTTTTAATATTCTTTTATTCATCCAGACTGGGGTTTGGTTCACAAATAATTGGTTTTAATATTCTTTTATTCATCCAACAAACATTCACTGACCACCTATTTATATGCCAGACACAAATACCATAAATATAGGCTGGATATGGTAGTGCACTTCTGTAATCCCAGCACTTAGGAGGCTGAGGCAGGAGGATTACTGCAAGTTCAAGGCTACAATGTGAGTTTAAGACCAGCCTGAACTTCCTGGTGAGACCCTGTTTCAAAAAGACCAAAATAAGGGCTGAGGATTTAGCTCAGCAGGCATAAACACCTGCAAGTGCATGTCATGAGTTAGAGCCACAGTACAAAAAAAAAAAAAAAACCCTAAATAAATAAATAAATAAATAGCAAATATCACACTTGGTAGGTAGATAACTGCTATGAAGAAAAAATGATGAAGCTGGGTAAGGGGAGAGTGTCACGGTGGGAAGGGCAGGACGATGAGAAGGTGACAAGTGAGCGGCGACTTTGAGAAGTTAGGCAGACAGCCATAAAGTCTCTGGGAAAGGAGGTCCTAGGCAAAGGGGACAGTAAATGCTAGCTCCTCGAGGCACAGTGTGTGTGGCAGTGTAAAAGGGCAGGACTTGGAACACACGGTGCACACCCCCGCATTGACTCCAAGTGTGACTAAAAGTCACTCGGTTCTGAGCAAAGAAATTCCAACAAAAAGGCTGCACTAAGCTAACACACTACTAAGCACTCTTGGCAAAACTATGGGTCTGCAAACTGTTTCCTTAAAGCAAATTTTCGGGCTTTATGAGCCACAGTTGCTATCACAACTGTTACAGCAGGACAGAGCAATTAGGGACAATTCATAACAAATGGACATGGTTGTTTTGCAACAAAAATACCAAAACAGAAGCAGGGCTGTATTTTGCCAACCCTGCTACAGACTGAACTTGTGGTTTACAGGAAAGATAGGCACAGGGCAACAGAGCAACAATGCCAAAAGGCACTAAGATGAAGCCCAGAATACGAGACAGCCTCCAAATCAACTGGCCTGGCTCATCAAGAATATCACATACCTCAGAAAGAAGGCAGCGGGGAGAAAGACGAAGGGCAGAACTAGATTAAAACAGGCCAGGGCCAGCTATGGTGGGACATGCTTGTAATCCCAGCACTCAGGAGACTGAGGCAGGAGAACTGCTGTGACTTTGAGGCCAGCCTGGGCTGCACAGTGAGTTCAAGGCCTGGCTGAACTGCATAGCAAGACCCTGCCTCAAAAAAACAAAACAAAACAAAACACAGGCCAAAGAGTTGACATGCACCTTGAATGAATCTTGGTCTCAAAAATCAATCCAGCCAGGTATGGTGGCACACGCCTGTAGTCCCATCACTCGGGAGGCTGAGGCAGGAGGATGGTTGCACGTTCGAGAGCAGCCTTGGCTACCAAGTGAGCCCGAAACCAGCCTGAACTGCATAATGAGACCATGTCTCAAAAAGACAAACAAAACAAACAACCCATTAGCCGGGCATGGTGGCTCACATCTGTAATCCCAGCACTTGGCAGGCTGAGGCAGGAGGAGCACCAAGAGTTTAAGGTCAGCCTAAGCTACATCAGCAAGTTCAAGGCCAGCCTGAACTGCACAGCAATGCTATCTCAAAAAACAAAAACCATAACAAAAAATAAAAATAACAAAATCAACCTATTTTAAGATCAGGAACGATGGCTCGTGCCTATAATCCCAACATCTGAGAGGCACAGGTATGAAGATCACAAATTCAAGGCCAGCCTGCATAAATTAGTGATTTAGCAAAACCCTGCCTCAAAATAAAAAAGGGGCTGGAGATGGAGCTCAATGAAAGGCTCTGGGTTCAATCTCCAGCATAGAAAAAAGCAAAACAGAAAACCATTTTGGGGATAACTTGGGAAATTCAAGTATGGCATGGGTATATAAAGGAAATACATATTTGGATAAGTATTCCTTACTCAAAATGCGTGAGACCAGCCATGCTTCTGACATGAGAGTTTTTGGTTTTCAGGATATGTGTACAGACTTTACTATATGGTTGACCACCTCTAGCCCAAAAATCTGAAATACTCCAAAGTGACTCTCCAGGTTTCATATTTTGCAACATCCCATTTCAGGTTTCAGATTTTCAGACTAAGGATGCACAACCTGTATGTATCTCAGGGGTGACACAGGAGAAAACCCTTATTTGCAGCAGATACCTACTAAAGTAGTACGGATTAAAGGATGAACAGGCGTCTAAGATTCAGCACAAAAGAATAAAAAGGAAAACAACAAAATCTCCAGTCAGATGAGGCAAACAGGGCAAAAGCACAGCAAGGCAGCACTGAAATGACCAGACAGTGTCCAGCCCCCAGCATGCCCCGTCAGTCTTGCTACCCTGTCTCTCCCTGGGGTCAGGCCAGCAGGGACCTCAGGCCCAGATGGAGTCGGGCGGCAAGGACAGCATCAGCTGGCTGTGAGCAGAGTAGAGGAGGTCTCCCCTTTGCTGGATTCCTGGCTCCTCAGGGCTGGGGTCAGAAATTAGAAGTCTGCTATCTCTGGGTCCAACCCAGTGGCTTCCTCTGCAGGAAAAGGGCACGGGGACATTTCAGCCCCCACAGTCTCAGTAACAGGAGTTTCCCCACATTGAATGGTACCAATCATGCAAAAATGGAAACTAGACCATCTCTCTTGCCTAATAAACTGAGCTGGCGGCTCCCCACCACTCCTTTTCCAGGCTTGCAAACCATGTGCCAGGTTTGCTAAATCAAGGGCTTCCTGTTTATCATCCCCCTGAATCTCTTACCAACCCTGGAATAAACCCCAGTTTATTAAGTGCCTGCCAAACCCTGCAGGGATCTCCATCTGGGGGCCAAAAATCCTGGCTGGGCTCTCCAGCCTTCATTTCTCCTCTTCCAAAGCTCCTGCCCCTTGATTCTCTGGTGACGCACAGCCTGCTGTTGTCCCTAGAACACACAAACTGTTTCACCCTCAGGTCTCCCCTTACCTGCTCAGTCCTTTTCCATGGACCATGGCCAACTCCTAGCCATCCCTCAAAACTCATTCCAACACTGGGGTCCTAGGGACTTAGCAGTTTAGAGCTGCTTTCTCAGGTAGCCCATGTTTTGGTTCCCGGTATTCAACTAATACCACAGCTGGCCCAAGATAGCAATTCTGTTCCCCTTGGTGGGGCAAGTGTATTTTTAACCTTAGGGAGATATGCAACAATAATTACAGTATAGATTGTGGTAGTATCTTGTGACACAGCATTGTGCAGGCTAGAACTGCACTGTCTGAGGGTAGCCAGAAGGTACATGTATGGCCACTGAAACTGAAAAAAATCAAAATTCCATCCCGTCCTTTTGTCACCATACTTCAAATGCTCACACAGAACTAGCAGCCCCTGTGGTGGACAATGCAGACCTAGAACATTCCTGATGTGGAGCTCTCTTGGAGGCTCCTGTTTTAGGCTTCCTCACGGGTTCAGCCAAAGCCCTACCTTACCAAAGAGCTTGGTAAGTGTTTCTCAAACCATGGTCCCAAAAGATAAAGAGGGAGGGAAAATGTTTGCCACTCATTACAAAGGGTCAACTTCAGATATAAGAAAAACACCAGCCACCCAATAAAACAAGAGGCAAATAATATAGGCAGTTCAAGAAAAAAAAAGCACATATGGCCCTTCAGAGTCAAACTCATCCAGAGAGAGAAAGAAACCCCTTGCAATTTCCCTCTGCTCAGACTGGCAAAAGTCCAAATGTTGGAAAACACTGGGCTGTGGGGACAGTCACAGACACGTTGTTCAAATTTATAAACGGGTACTCCTGTGGTCAGCAATCCTGCATCTAAGGATTCATCATCCAGAAGGACCCATCGACACAGGAAACAAGTAACTTCACTGTGGCACTGCTTGTGATGAGCCAGAGGCTGGGAACCACCCCAGTTGCCATTAATAAACTGCTAAGTAAACCGAGGAACACGAATGGCCAGCTGTTAAAGCAAAACAAACATTGTGGTGACAGCGGCAGTTCTCTATACACAAGGCAAAAGGGTTCCCCATGTCACAATGTAAAGCAAGAGCAGCAAGTTCGGAACCGCACGGGAGGACCACGGCTCCAGGGCGCCGAGGACCCCATCTGCTCTTCCAGCACACGAAACCTGGTGGTTAACTAGGGAGGGAGGATGCACAGATGGGGAAGACATGACAGCAAAGCTTTGAGTTTTTTGTTGAGGAACTGGGAGTAGAATCCGAGCCCTGGTCTGACTTTTGAACTATAAGAATCTACCATTTCTTCTGATTATTAAGTGATCTTTATCATGACTCTCAACCACTGCTTCAGAACCAAGAGACACTCACTAGGAACACAGCTTCCCAACCCTCTGCAGATCACCGAGTAAAAGCTCTGCCTAGTACTCTGTGGTGCCCTCAAGCCTGCAAACAGTGAGGTCTTCAGACCAAGAACCCCAGCTCTTCTCAGAGCCAGCTGGGGATCCCCTACATTGGAAGGGCTGCAGACTCGGCACTATTGCAGTGGAAATTCATCCATCTGCACCCCTTCCCTCCCACCAGGCCTGGCCACTATAAAAGGCAGCCACATGCAGGCCCAGATTTACCTCTCATCTGGAGAGTCCACATGGAAGGTCCTCTCAATGACCGTGGTCCACTGCAGGCAGCGTATGACAAAGGTGTTAGGCCGCGGCCTCTCCGTCTTCATCAGCTGGCATTCTGAGATGGGGGAAGAGACAGTAGGGAGAGAAGTCAGCCTGCAGCCTGCGGTTCCCAAGCAAATCCCAATGTGCTGATGGCACTGGGAACCCTTGATAGACTGAGGGGCCCTGACCCTGCCCTCACAGGCTCCAAATCCAGCATGCATAGAAGGCAACCAGACCACCAGACAATGAAGACTCAGTCCTCTGGGTTGGGATAGCAAACGCCAGAGGAGGCATCCAATCCAGCCTGGGGCATCCCTGAGGAAGGGACACCTCTGAACTGAGCCCTGAAAGCAAAGGGAACTCAGTCAGTGAAGTGAGAGGGGTCCACATACCCAGGAGCCAACCCCACTCCAAGCATGAGGAGAGGAGAGACAAGCTGGACAGATGAGCTGGGGCCAGCCAGCAGGGCTCTGGAGGCCATGGGGAGGAGTCTGGACTTTGTCCCTGGGATAGCAGGGAGCCAGGGAAGAGACATGAACAGCACAAGACAGACTCCTCTGGCTTCCATGGAGGGTAAGGGTGGAGGCCAGGAGCCAGGGAGGAGGCTGCAGCAGGATCCAGCTGGAGAGGAGAGGACACACCAAAGCAGACTGGCACACAGGCAGGGGGCAAGGGCAGCAGGAGAGGGGACAAAAGGGTACTTTGGCCCAGGCCTCAGGCACAGGAGGACTACTCCTGAGATGGAGACGGAGAGGGAAACTGGAAGGTCAGCCCAGAACAGGGTGAGCATGAAGGACCTATGAACACTCAGGAGAGAATGTTCAAGCAGGAGCTGGAGGCAGATAAGGTTCGTGAGAAACGCTAGGGCTGTCACAGATGTGTCAAGGCTGTCGGCACATGGAGAAAGGACCCAGGGAAAAGTTTTCTGCAGAACAGGGTGGGGACTGGGTCTGGGATCCTGGAAGGGTGAGCTGGAGGGCATGCTGCAACAGGGACCTGAGGAGAAGATGAGGTTGGAGCACACCTGAAAAGGGTGGGTCTAAAGAAGAGGCAGCCTATGAAGCACTCTTAGCAGGTTCAATAATCGAGACATGGTGCCAATCAGGTCAGCTGGGAAGGAAGCAGAAAAGCAAAAGGAGGCCAAGGGCAGGATCATGTTCTGCAAGGACCAGGCAAGGACTTTAAGTTTAGGAAGCTGGTCCAGCTAGAAAACAAATACCACTTAGAATACCACAGAGGGAACCAAGGACATGAGGTTAGCACTGCAATCAGCTGAGTAGGAAGCCACAACCCTTCTAGGTCAGAGGGACAGAGAGAGGAACTGTTGCCAGAGCAGGATGGAAGGGCAGGGCCAGGTGAAGCTGGAACTACAGGCAGGGCTGGCTGGGCAGAAACACCCTTGGCTTCTTGCCTCTCAAGCTCCATCTCCTCCTGGGACAGCCCCACGGGGCCCAGCTGACCAGAAGGGACAGCAAGGGAACGGTGGGAACTAGATACAACAATAAGGCCCAGCACAGGCCTCTCCGTCACTCCAGGTTCCTCCAAGACCTGCCAGCTGTTTGTTCCCTGAGCTCTAGAACCCTGGCCTCTCACCCTGACACACACCTGCTACCGAGAAGTTGTTTAAGGGGGGTAAAGTCTGGTCAGGAGCCTCGGGCCTCTCCTTATACCCAATGAAGGAGCCATCACTCTTCAGCAGGAAATACCGGGGCCTCCAGGTCTTGATGTACTCCCCTGAAATGAGGAAGGAGGGAGAGAGAGGTCAGGGCAAGGTTGCCCCAGGCAGACAGGCGGGCAGCCCGGCATGATAGTGACTCCCAAGGGGCATGGCAGTGGGAGGAGAGTAGATGAGTGTCTCTCCCGGGGATCTCTCGAGGTGGCCCTGCTGACACAGACTTGGGCACTGGCCTGGCCCAAGTGATCCACAGGTCACACCTGGCAGGAAGGCGTCTGCAAAGTGCCACAAGGCACCAGCTGCCTCAGCATGTAGCCAGAAGCAAGCTATCCCTGGCAGCATAGGACTGTCCCAGGAAAGGCAAATGCCCTATGGCCCTGTGAGCCCAAATCCCATAAGGCTGACTGACATCAACACTGTGGTGCAGGTGAATCAAATGTCAAAGTACTGCTGTGCTGGGAGGTACAGCTGCTACCACATTTTTTTTATTTTTTTATTTTTTATTTTTTTGGTACTGGGGATCAAACACAACCACGTGCTTGCAAGGCAGGTTCTTATGCTGCTGAGCTAAATCCCCAGCCCCTACCACTCTCTTGAGCACTCTTCAACTCCTTCCATTTGTGCTGACCATAAATATGCAAGCACACTTCATGGAACACACACTAGTGTACAAGGACCCACTCCTCAGAGGGCTAAGGGTTAAAATGAGATGGTGTAATGCATGTCCACACAAAAACTTACAGATGTCACAGCAGTGTTACAATAGTCAGTGGAAACAACCTAATGCCCATCAGCTTATGATGGATAATCAAAATATGGTGCAACCATGCAATGCAACATTGTCTGGTCATGAAAAAGAAAACTGATAAATGAGGACAAACCATCTCTTATGCTAAGTTCACAAAGTCAATCTCAAAGGACCACCAAGTACAGACGCTCACTAACTTACGATGATTCAACTTCCTATAACAGCGACAAAAAGATAGGCGATCAGTAGGAAGTGTACATCAAATTCTGAATTGTGGACCAGGCTTGGTGGCTCACACCTAGAATCCCAGCAGGAGGATCACTGTGAATTCGAGGACAGCCTGGGCTACATAGTGAGTTCAAGGCCTGCCTGAACTACATGACAATACCCTGTGTCAAAAACAAAAACAAAAAAACACCAATTTTTGAGCTATGGACTCTTCCCAGCCTCGTGGTACACAACAGGATGCCTACCTGCTCTCACAATGCCAGGCTCCCTGTCAGTCACACTGTCACATGGGCACCGTGACTGTGTTGCTAAGCAATGATGTTCAGCAGGTTATCATATATATTAAGTGCATCTTCAATGTAATGATATTTTTAACTTATGGTAGGTATGCCAGGGTGTGACCCCCACTGTTACTCCTGAACAGGCGGTTAGACCAGGGCAGCACTGCACTCATTGGCGGACTGACTCCAGATGTCCCAGCTGAATGTGCAGTAAGGAGGAGGAGCCCAGCTCCAGGTGGGGCGGCAGGGTTGGGAAGGTGGATCTCTCCATGGTGCTGCTCCCCAGTGCTCTGCTTCCCAGCACCTTGACATGACCAGCTTTCCTCTACCATGCCTTTCTGCCCTGGAACCAGCTGACCACGGCCTTGTGCCCTCTGAAACCTGGCGCCAAATTAAGCCTCCCTTCCTAGAGGGTGCAGCATTCATTGGGTGTTTTGTCCAGGGAACTGAAGAGTTGACCAATACATAAACCACATGGGGTGTCTCTGCAGAAATCCACTTGGGAGGTACAGTCTGCGGGAAGCTGGAGGGCATCGGCCACCAGGATGATGGCAGGGTTCCATTTAGGGTGCTAAGATGTCCTAAAATTGCTAGTCATGTTGGCTGCACAACTCTGATACACTAAAAGCTACTACACTGTACACTTCAAATGGCTGAATTGTGAGGTATGTGAATTGCATCCCAATGGGAGATGGCAACCTTGAAGCTCAGTTTAGAGCCCACCACACTACCAGCTCTCAGGAAATGCTCTTTGCCATCAGCTGACTACACTACGTAGAAGAGTGTTGTGCCCAGTCCTTAACTCCCACAGCACACCCACCAGCAGGCAGGAGACAGGGTGGGCTCTGAGTTGCATGTGCTGCGTGGAACCCCAGTTAAATCACCTCACTTCTCACCAGGCATGTTGGTGCACACCTATAATCCCCAAACTTAGGAGGCAAAAGCTGAAAGATTGCTCCGAATTCAAGGCCAGGATGGGCTACATAGTGAGTTCAAGGCCAGTCTGAACTACACAGCAAGACCCTGTCTCAAAAACAAAAACAATTCACAAAGTAATTACTATAGCTAATAAATTCAGCAAGATCAACACACAATAATAAATTAGCTGTTTCTATACATCAGCAACAAATAAACCAAATGGACATTAAGAAAACAATTCCTCCCAAACTAATAAAATTTTTTTTAAAAAAATTTTAAATTCAATTTACATTAGCTTCCAAAAGAATAAAATAGGGATTAATTTAATCGAGGAGGTAAAACACTTTCACACTATAACAGATTGAGAAAATTGGTCCAGTGGTACCTACCTACAATCCCGGAAACCCAGGAGGCGGAGGCATGAGAAACACAAATTCAAGGCCTGCTTGGGTAACTCAGTGAGATCCTGTTGTTGTACCCAGAGGACGAACAGCACCCACTGCTCCAGGGCAGGTGCCAAGCATCACTGCCTCTCAGTGGGGAACAACTCTCTGGGAGTTGTAAACTTCATATTAATCAAACATTATAAATACAAGAAGGTTTTTTTGTTTTGGTTTTGGTGCCAGGGATCGAACTCACAACCACACGCTTGCCAGGCAGGTGCTTGTCCCTGCTGAGCTAAATCCCCCCCTAGAGATACAAGGTTTAGGGAAAGGAAGACTTTTTTTTTTTTTTTTTGGAAAGAGGGAAAAAACGAGGAGAGATAACTATTTTAAATGAATCACAGTAGAGGATTCGGCAAGATGGAGGACCCAAGGGACTTCAACTTCAGCCCTTTTTATGAGTGTGGCAGAAAGACCCTGAACCCCTTCAATTTATTATGTCCTGACTGGATACTTTAGGCTCCTCAGTCCCACCCTAGGAACTACTGCGTATGTGCAAATTTTTACATGGGCTTTGCTGCTGTTTGTGGTTGTCCTGTGGAAGAATTTGTTAAAAGGGATTTACATATAAGGTTAACTATTAAGTAAAGGGAAACACAGTAAGAGAAAAATATGCATATTAAATAAGAGCTGTCTTTTTTTGCTTTGTTTTTGGTTTTTAGGGTCTCGTTACATGGTCCAGGCTGGCCTTGAACTCACTATGAAGTCCAGGCTACCCTAAAACTCACAGTGATCCTCATACCTCAGCCTCCCAAGTGGTGGGATACAGGCATGCACAAAGGCCAAGAACTCTTTTAACTGGTCACCCTTTGTCTTCCTGGTAAAGTGGGGGGAGACAACTGGACTGATTTGGTTAGGGCACTGCTGGCTTACTAGTTTTTGTCTTGTTCATTGTTTTCTCAATAAAGTTTTAACTGTGTTTCAATCTGGAATAGCCGGAAAATCCAATGAGGCCTTTCCCTGCTTATAGACTCCTTTTCCCTATACTGTCACAAAATAAAGATATCTGGGCAAATAGCTTAGGGGCAAGGTGCTTGCCTGGCATCATGCTTAAGGCCCTGGAGGGAAGTAAATCACAAAAAAATTAAAAACCTCAAACCAGACGTGGTGGCACACACCTGTAATCCCAGCACTCAGGAGGCTGAGGCAGGAGGATTGTTGTAGTTCAAGACCAGCCTGGGCTGTACAAAGTAGGCTCAAGGCCAGTGTGAACTGCATAGCAAGACCCTGTCTCAAAAAGAAAAAAAAAAAAAAAAAATCAATTAATTAATTAAAATAAAAATAAAAAATTAAAGACTTAAATAAACGAAAAGATCCTGTGTTCCTGAATTGGAAAGATAACATTGTTAGGATGGTAATACTGTCCAAAAAGATATAGAAAATACAACAAAATTCCAGTGGTTTCCTTTTACAGAAATGGGAAAAGCAATCCTCAAATTCTAATGGAATTATAAAGTGCCCAAACAGTTAAAACAATATTCAAATATAACGTAGTTCAAAGATTTATATGTCCCAGTCACAAACTTTACTATGAAATTACAGCAACTGAAACAGTCTGGCTGGCCAGGCACTGGTAGTGTGTGCCTATAATCCCATCACTTTTGGAGGCCGAGACAGGAGGAACACAAGTTTGAGCCCAGTCAGAGGAACTTAGTGACTCAGTAAGACCCTTGTCAAAATTTTAAAAATCTTAGGGCTGGAGATACAGCTCACTGGTACGGTGCCTGCCTTATAAGCGCAAGGTCCTAAGTTTGATGCCAAGTACAAAAAAATTTTTTTTTTTAAATTTAACAAGGACTAGTGTGAAGGCCCTGAGTGCATAGATACATCACATTTTATGAAAAGCAAAATGAAAAACTTCTCAATATCATGAGTCCTTACAAAAACATATATGGAAACCACAATGAAGTATACACACACGCCAGGCTGGCTATAATAATGATTAAAAAAATAGTAACAAGTATTAGTAAGGATGCAGAGAAACTGAAACCCCTGTGCATTTTGGTAGGAACATAAAAAGGCACAGCCACTGGGAAAGAGTCTGCTGCTTCCTCAAAAAGTTAAATACAGCATATTCTGTGAGCAATAAATATTGCATATATGATCCCCATATTCACAGACAGATATAGATATAGATATTATTTTTTGAGCATCTCACTATGTAGTCCAGGCTGGCCTCACACTCATGCAATCCTCCTGCCTCAGCCTCCCAAATACTGGGACTACACACTTGCACCACCACACCCAGTTTGCAAATATTCATTATAAATATGGAACATATGACTCAGCAGTTTTACCCCGAGATATTCACATGGGAGAACTGAAAGCAGGTATTCAAACAAATACTGTACATTTTGTTCAGAGCTGTATTATGCACAACAACCACAGGGTAGACCGCAAAGCACATCAAAGATGAATGGATAAATAAAATGTGATGTATCTATGCAATCAAGTATTTAGCCATAAAACAGAAGAATATTACTGATACATGCTGTAACACAGAGGAATCTCAAGACCATTATGTTACGTGAAATAAGCCAGACACAAAAGGCTGCATATGATTCCATTCATATGAAATATCCAGAATAGGAAAATCCATAAATGTAGAGAGCAAACTGTGACTGCTAGATGCAGGAAGAAGAGTACATGAAGACTAACCAGCTAACAGATATGAAGTTTTCTTTTGGGGGTGACGAAAATAGTTTGGAACTAGATAAAAGTAGTTACACAACATCATGAATATACTAAGGGCCACTGAGCAGTATGCATTTAAATGGTTAATTTCACCTCAGCTTAAAAAAAAAAAAAAAAAACCTCAGGAGGCTGAGGCAGGAGGATTGTTTCAAGTTCAAGGCCTGCCTGAATTACATAGTGAGACCCTGTCTCAAAAAAGACAAAAAAAAAAAAAAAATCTCCTGCTGGGAGGAGGGAAGTGGCTAATCCCAGCACTCAAGAAGCTGAGGCAGGAGGACTGCCACAAATTCAAAGTCAGATTGAATTACATAGTGACACCCTGCATCAACAAAACAAAACAATCCTTCTGTGTGCAGTTACAGGATAGGAGAGCAGTTACTCCTGTGTGCAGTTGGGAAGGACTAGGATTTCTGACAGCCCTCTGGCTCTGTATCCTGAGGGGACACTGGCACGGGGGCAGGTTAATGATCCAGGGACATGTCTGTGGTGTTTTACACTTTGGTAACAAAAAGAGGAACCTAGAAAGAAAGGAGCAGTAGTCGCACAGTCTTATCTCCATTTACAAGTGAGGAGACTGAGGCACAGAGATCCTTTCTTTGCCAAGGATCTTCCACCTGGAAGAGCCAGCACACAGCCCAGAGGCCACATGCCTGACCCCAGGCTGTGCACCTCTGCACTGACAGAAGAGGCCCATGCAGAGCCTGGCAGAGCCCAGCAGAGGTGTGTGAAGACCCACGCAGAGCACGAGGGACCAGGCTCAGCCACACTCTGAGCACATGCCAAGCAAGAGGCAGCACGTCAGTTCAGCACTCTGTGGGACTGCCACTCAGCTCTGCCACTGCCTTGCTGAAACCTCGGGCAGTCGTGCTTGGTGTTCACCTGTAAGATGGCAGCTACCAGTGAAAATCCAACACTGGCCTGGGCAGAGCCCAGGGCCTGGCACAGTGGGTACTCAGCAAACCACGGCAGCCATTACGCTAAGCAGCAGAGGTGCAGTGGGATGGCACAGGTGCCAAGACAGCAGCAGGAAGAGGGCCTGCTTCACTGTGCTCAGATCATGGACACCAGAGAGGCTCAGGAGTGCATGTGCTCCTGTGCTGCAAAAACCAAGGCAGGCGTGTCCAAGCTGGACTGTCCCAGCAGACAGAGAGAAGCCTGTGGCCAGCTTACTTGGCTCTAATAGCATAAATAATGCATGGTGGTTCATGCCTATAATCCTAGCACTCGAAAGGCTGAGGCAGGAGGATTACCATGACTTTGAGGCCAGCGAGTTGAAGACAGCGTGAACTACATAGTGAGACCCAGTCTCAAAGGAAATTAAATAAAAGATAAAAAGGTGAAGCCCAAAGAGGGGTTGAGACTCATATTTAATGCCAATAGCTGAGTCTAGACCAGAGAAGAACAGCCCCCGGTTCTGCACCTCCCAGGCTCTTTGCACTGAGCCATGGGCCTTGGGAAGCTAGAGCTGAGTAACAGAAGCCCAAGGCTCTGGTGCACCCCTCATACCTCAGTCACTCAGCAACCATTTATTGAGCACTTATGGTATGACAAGAATGTGGGAGGGCAGGGTCTGGAGAGAACGGGTGGTAATGGGAGCAGAACCCAGGGCCTTACACACGCTAGACAAGTGCTCTACCACTGAGCCATATCCTCAAGCACCCTACCCCTTTATGGGACAGGTTCTTGCTAAGCTGCCCAGGCTGACCTCAAATTCATGCTCCTCCTGCGTCAGTCTCCAAAGTAGCTGAGATTACAAGCATATGCCACTGTGCTTACCTCCCAAGCACTTTTTGAGGTGCTAGGGACACCACAATGAATGAACCAATGAAAATCCCTGACCTCATGGTGCTGACAACATCAGGGGCTTAGGCTGTGGACCCATTTTACAGATGTAAAATCAGGACTCAGACAGGTGACACACCTTTGTCCAGCAGCACACTGAAGGAAGTGTGCCAGAGCCAGGGTTAGAGCCTTAATGTCTCCCAAGGTGTGGAAAACTCCACTGAGAGACCCAAACCAAGGCTCAGGCTGGGGTGCTGGCTTGAGGTGCCCTGAATCCCACATTGAACTGGAGCAGGCAGCTGGAAATGGCTCCCCTCTGCTTCCTCTGATAGAGAGGCTCAGTCCTGAGGTGGGGTGTGCAGGTGCAGGCGAACATGATTTAGGATGGCAGCCCTGCTCCCGCCTGCCTTCCACTGCATGGACTGTCACTGGACACGTGTCCCTCACAGGGGACACCTGCCCCCCTCCCAGAATGCAAGCAGATGGGATGTCAGCTCCCTAGCACCTAGGACAGTGCCTGGCCCACACTGGCTGCCCTGTGTCTGGCAGATGAATTAAAGTGCTTGGAGAGCCACTGCCCTGAGCCTGGCATTCCTCCTGACCAGGGAGAAGGACCCCGAAGCCAGGCAGGGAAAATGCTGGCTCTCAGCATGTCTTTCCTCTTAGCTGCCTCCCAGCTTTACATGGTTCAAATGCCACGTGGGGACAAGTGGCCTTGGAACTGCTCTCTTCCCTCTCCATGACTTCACAAGGCCTCGGCTTCCCATTGGTACAAGGGAATCTGCCACATCCTGGTTCACAACTTCCCAGAGCTTCCTATGCCTGCAGTTAGAGCCCAGGGCCTCTGTGTGGCCTACAGTGCCGACACAGCAGGATCATGTCACTCCCCACCTGGCCCTTGCTCCCTCTACTCCTGCTGGGCTGTTCCTGGGCTGTTCCTAGAACGCACAGGCACACCACTGCCCCAGAGCCTTTGTCCTTGCTGCCCCTCCCCCAGGACACCCCTGCCCAGCTCCCTGTGAGACCGAGTCCTGCATCTCTCTCAGGGTTCTGTTCATTCACCTCCTCGGTGTGGCCTCCCCTGACAAGCCCATCTCCCTCCAGACCCTCACTCCTCCGTTTCTACTTTTCCGAACAGCGCTTATCATCACCTGAAGTCATATGTCTGCTTATTGTTTGTCCGCACCCCTGCTGGAATGTGAACTCCATGAGGGTGCCATTATGTCCCAGAGCCTAGGGCAATGTGGCACATCACAGTGAGCACTTGCAGAATGAATGCAGTGCACTGCCTTGCCATGCTACCTCAGTAAAATGACTTCCCCTCTCTGAGCCTTGGTTCATTTCTCCATCTACAAAACGGGGCTATGAATAAGTTTATAGACCGGAGGCAGGTCCCGAAGACTGGCCTCTGGGCTCAGAATGCAGATCCACAGCTCCCTCCCACCCAACCCTGAAGGACTCTGTAAAGCAGTAATACCGGTGGGGGCTGGGCACACTGGCTCTTCACCCAGTGCAACAGATGCAAGGAGAGCTGGCCAGGCATGGTACACACGTCTATAACCCCAGCACTGGAAAGGCTGAGGCAGGAGCATTGCTGCAAGTTCAAGGCCTGCCAAGAACCTGTCTCGAAAAAAAGAGTCAAGTGTGAGAGGAGACACAATGTGGTGGGCAAAAACAGCCCCTTACCGCGCTTGTGGAGCCAGCCTTCTTTGATGACAGACACCTCATTCATGGTGGCAGTGTGACACACTGTCACCTACCTTGGGACAGTTCGGGGCAGCCGGACATGCAGGAAGTGCTATATAGACAGAGTACAGTCTGTAAGACAAGAGAGGAGCCTGTCAGAGTAGGAGGGACCCCACCCTGGCCCCTTCCCTCAGGTAACGCAGCCCCACTCTACTAGCTCTGTACCGGGTAGAGCCAGGCAGAGTGGGGAAGTGGGACAGACAGCTGGGTTCCCAGAAACCCCAATCTGGGGGAAGCAGAGTTCCCTGGCCTATAGGCCACTGAGCCCTGCTCTCAGGCCCCTCCTTTCACCCTCCCTCCCAATCAAGGTAGCTGCAGGCCCACCCCTGCGTCATTCCCATGCCCCAGTGCTGAGGTAACCTGGATGAATCAGACAGCCCTAGGCACCCAAGAGTGAGGGTGTGCTCAAAGCCACCAGCATCTGACTGCCTGCCCCCAATACTCTCTCTCTCCCTTCTTTCCCTTGCCTTCTAAACCAAGGAGCCACCAACCTGCTACCTTC
>PVLA01006800.1:96738-116539 GCA_004027455.1 Hydrochoerus hydrochaeris
GGGGACAGGGACACGGGGGACACCTCCTGGCAGGCCTCAAGACAAAAGATCAAACAAATGCACCCATATCCTGAAGACTGGTATTCTACATAGTTCCCTATCACCCTGAGGAAGCCTGGAGGCCCCATCTCATCCCCTAGGGAAGAGTCACTGCTCCTTAAGAATGCCCACTTTCTATGTGACTGGCTTCCCCGTTTGTCCCTAATTTAATCAATTTTACCTGAACTATTAATCTTACTAGTTAACCATATTTCTGTCCCACCTTATGCCCATCTGCCTTCTGAGTTCCCAGTTTCTCTCCGCCCCGCCCTGCCTTGAACCCACGGTTTTACTCTATAAAGGTCCCTGGAAAAGACAGAGTCCTTGGCAACCTGCTCAGGACCCCTCTGTCTCTCTTCAGACAGAAGCTTGCTTTCTCTCAATAAATATATTCTACTCTTATCCTCCTCTGTTTCTAAAATTCACTCTTGGACTTTAGAGAACATGAACTCGTGGACATAGTAGGTCGGAAGCTTCACTCCCCTATATCACCTCCACCCAACTGAGAAAAGACAAGTGTCCAAGGCTTCAGCTTCAGAATCCTGACAAGTAACCTACTGTATATGCACTTGTCTGCAGCCTAGAAGCCACTCCTGGGGGCTTGATCCTGGTCCTGGTTCCCTCCCCAAGACCTCTGCTTCTGTCCTCAGGAATGAGAAGCCGACAGACTGACAGACGCCGAGGAGGCTGCTGCTGCTGCTACTGCTACGTCTCAGGTTCCCGGAGAAGGGAGAAGGGCACAAGGCAGCTGCCAGCTGGGCCCCTACCTGGAGCCTGGGCCCTGGATTGGGGCCACGGAGCCCCAGGCGCCTTTCGTCTTTCCCAGCCTGGGGTTATTTGTGGACAGCAGGTCAGGAGCTATGGTGGCCCCCAGAGAAATGGCAGCTGGCTCTAGGGACACCCTGGGCATCAGCTTTCTCTCGTGCCCCAGGGGAGCTGATGGGCTGGACACAGTACTGCCTGGCATGTGACAGTGGCAGGCTGCCCAGGCCCTGGGCAGAAGGAAGGGAGGTAAATGGGAGGAAGCGGGAGGGAAGGCAAGATGGACAGCCATGGGAAGTAAACAGAAGGGGGAGAAATCACTGTTGGACTCCAAGTTTCTCAAGGCAAGGACTGGGGGCCAGGAACAGCAGTAAGGGGTCTCCCCTGCCAGCAGGCAGGATACCCTACCCCCAACCACACAAGACAGCTGGAGCCCTCAGCCCTAAAATGCAGGTTAAGTCAACCCCTAATGTAGTTGGGCCACACCCCATATCCCCTCCCTGCCCCGCCAACTTTCTACCACTGGGCAGTTAAAGTAACCCTCAAACCTGCTTGAAACCCTTCCACAGCTTCCGCTGCCCTTGGCAAAAAACGTCAGACTCCTCAGCTTAACGGTCAAGGCCTTTTAGGAGCCGGCCCATGCCCTTCGTTCCAGCTGCCTGCTGCTCACTCAGCCTGCACAACTCCCACCATCACTCAGGGCCTGTCCCCACAGCCCTTGGCTAGGCTTCCTAAAGGCCTCTCCACAGCCCTGGCCTTCTCCTGGGGCTCTTGGTTTCTGCTCCTGAACCCCAACTCCACCTAAACCTGACCTTGTCCCTTCCCGTTCAAAATCCTTCCATGGCTCCCCAGTGTGCATGGATCCAGGACAAAGTCCTTTCTAGGCTGAAGCCCTGCGTGCGCCCACACAAACACCTCACAAAGTAAGGAAATGACCACAACGATGCTTAAAACACCTCTCCAGTCTCCCTGCCCCTCAACCTGCACTCCAAGCAGGGCATCTGCCACTCGGGCCCTTCACCCTAGCCTCCATCCTCCGTACCTTCTGAGCATGCTTTTCCCTCTCCCGGAGGTCTCAGTGAACCAGTGCTCCTCCAGGAAGCCCTCCCGATTTCAGGTGCTCTCCGTGCACCTCTGCAGACAGCTCTCTCCACGCCAATCAATGCTAATTCAGTGGACCAGCATGCCCTGATCCTGCTGAGCACAAGGAGCAAGCAAGGTTCCCCAGACAGTCAGCCTAGAACAGGATGCGGCCACAGAAACACTTGCATTCTACCATACTGACAATCTTCTCTGAGCGTCTTGAGTGGCACACACTGTTGGGGTTAGCAGCAGAGACCCCAGGATGTCTTATGAAGCTCACATTCTGGCAGGGAAGGCAGAACCATACAAACACACAGAGGTCAGCAGGTGGCTGTGAAAGACTGGCAGGGAAGGCAGTGCTGGAGGCAGAGGTGAGCAGATACCCAGAGAAATCATGGGAGCAAGCAGTGCAGAAGCACAGAGAAAAGAACTTCAGACTGGGGAACAGCAAACACAAAGGCCTTGAGATGGGAAGGAGCTGGGTTCTAGTGAAGCTAGAGAAGAACATGACGGTCTTCTGGGCTGCACCTGGAAACTGAAGCCTAACCACGCTTTCCTCTGCTTACAAGTGCAGTTTCGAGTACTCCTTGGAGAGCTGAGATGGAGAATATGGAGGCCAAAAAAAGGCAGTTGAAGCCGGGCACAGAGGCGCACACCTGTAATCCCAGCACTCAAGAGGCTGAGGCAGGAGGATTGCTGCAGGTTTGAGGCCAGCCTGTGCCACATAGTAAGTTTGAGGGCAGCCTGAACTACATAGCAAGACCCTGTCTCAAAAAACAAAAAAAAAAACAAACAAACAAAAAAAAAAGATGAAGGGCAGTCAAGAAGAAATAGAACAGAAACCAAGGGTGCCCTCACTGGCCCAGCAGTATCACCTTTTGAAGCCTTGCAGCACCACAGTTATTTGCAGTATTTAAGTTCCCGCTGTGGGCACAGAGCTCAGCCCACTGCCTGGCAGCCAGTCAACAGCCAAGTACATGGCTACTAATATTCGAAAGCTAAGGGAAGGCATTCAGGTGTGACCAAGAGTAATCAGGGTTTCGAGTCCGAAAACCAGGGCCAGCTGAGTGGCCTTGGGCAGGATGCCGGCAGTCCCAACTCCCCACCAGAAGGGCCAGGGCCGGGGACAGGTGAGGACAGAGGCTCAGGGCAGGGAAGCCATTTACCTGGGTCTCCCAGCTGAGAATGGTAGAGGCCCTGGCCCAGC
This sequence comes from Hydrochoerus hydrochaeris, assembly GCA_004027455.1. NCBI lineage: Eukaryota > Metazoa > Chordata > Mammalia > Rodentia > Hydrochaeridae > Hydrochoerus > Hydrochoerus hydrochaeris. Next base: position 99,830 of record PVLA01006800.1, read on the forward strand.
TCAGTCTGCCAGAGCCACTTTTTATGGTCTCATCTCAGCAAATCAGAGGTCAGCAGCAGCTCGTGCAAGAGCAGGGGAGGAACTGGAAGATCCCCTGCGTCCTCCCACTGAGGGTGGTGCCTCAGCCGAGGTGTCTATGACACAGTCCTGCAGTGATGAAATACCAGGCAGTGCAGCCAAGGGGATGGCCTGGCCCCTGGGGAGCTGCAGGCTGAGGACGGAGACAGGCCTCAGGAATCCCGGCAACACATGGGGACAGCTGGCCACCCTTCAGGCAGCATCTCTGGCAGCAGGCAGCCCCTACGTGGTCCCATTCCCACTCACTGCTTCCTAGGGTGCCTGTGTGTGCAGAGGGCCTGGGCTAGAGCCACAGTTGGTGACCAGATGTGAGCCACCTGGGAGGCCAGGTGAAAAGAACAAAGGCAACTCACAGGGCACTCAATGATTAAGGAACACACATAATCTCACTAGTTTTAGGGAAATGCAGATTAGAACCACCTGCTTAGAATACCTAAGGTTTAAAAACAAATACCAAGGATTGGCAAGGCTGTAGAGATACCAGAACTCCTATTCACTACTGGTAGAACTGTAAATTCAATCTCTGTGGAAAACTGGCAGTAAGAATTGTAACTCATTATATGACTATCCCATATGCCTGCAATTCTACAGTCCCACAGAAGAAACTGGCACATCTGTTTCCCAAAAGACACATATGAGGAGGTCCACAGGAACAATAGTGACAGTGACTCCCAAACTGGTTGCAGACCTGAAGCCCTTCTGCACGAGAATGGAAGAAGAAACTGGTAAATTCCTACACGGAATGCAATGCAGCAGTAAGCAGGACCGAACTGCTGATACACACCATGGGGAGGAAGCGGGAGACCAAGCAGAAGGAACCAGACATGAAGTCACACAGCCAGGCTGAGTTCACTCATAGCAAGACCAGAACAGGGCAGAGTACACTCTGTTAGGGATGCTTTTCCCACTCATCAAACTGCACAGAAAAATCAAGGAAAACAATTATCACAAAGGCAAGACTGCTTGTTTGGGAGTAACAGAGGGGGAAGATTTCTGAGAACTGATAATGTTCCATTATGGTCATAATGTCTGATTCTGCTGCCTGCAGAAAGTATCTTTAATGTAACCTTTGGTATCTAAGAACCGGTGTTTGGGAGTTTAGATGACTTGGAGGGTCCCAAATTGGGCCTCTCCATTCCCAAAGCAGGGCTCTCCCCACCTACCCAGCAAGCCTGCCTCCACCGGCATCCCCTTCCAGGCATCCGGGGTGAGGAGGACTGCAGAGTCCAGGGGATCTGGGTTTCCGTCCTGGTCTCTGCTGTTTCAGGCTAGTGACATTCCCGCTGCTCCTTCCTGTACACTGACCCCACTGGAGAAGTGGCTTGTGTTCTCAGTGATCAGCTGGAGGAGAGGAGGGGAGAAGGTTCCTCAAGGAAGCTCAGCTGTACTGCTGGTTTGTTTGTTGGTTTGTTTGGTTTTTTTGGATTTTGTTTTTATTTTTTTAGCTTTTTGAGACAGGGTTTCACGATGTAGCCCAGGCTGACCTCAAGCTCCTAGCAATCTTCCTGCCTCAGCCTTCCAAGTGTTGGGATCATGGGCATGTGCCATCACACCCAGCTTAGAGTGAGGTATTTTTAAATAGGTGCCAAGTACATGGGTACCACTGACTAACTTATCCTTATGTCTCAAAACACTCTACAGTTAAAGACTTTAAATTATATCTGTGACATTTTTATTTGTCTGGCTCATGGTATTTCTCAACGGTTTCCAACCTGATCACCCCCTTCCCCCACAGCTGTGTCTCACAGCCAGGGTTCAAATCGCCAAGAGGGATTTCCGTGATGTTGCAGGTTCCTGCAACAGTTCCTTCAGATGACCACCTATCCTAGCTGGACAGCCTAGGGCAGGAACTATGTTCATCTGTATTACAACAGTCACTATGATTCCTGCCACTTCAGGGAGTTGTCAGGCCCAGCTGCGTCTTTGGGCTTGGTCCACACCCACCTCCAAGCCAGGATCTGGGACAAAATCAGACCTTCCTTCCTCTGCTCAAATGATGTTGTACCCAGTCACCCAGGACAAAAACCCAAATCCTGATGGGAGCCCAATGACCTTAAGAATCTTCACCATGTCCCCATCCTTTCCCCAAAGGCACTGTGCACCAGTGGCCCTGGATGTGCTGCTCCGTGGCAGGGTGGGGGGCTCCATTCACGTGGCACTCTCCTTGAAAAGCCCTCCTAGTCTCCTGCCACACCCCCTGTACCCTTTGTTCTTCTCCGTAAGACATCATCACAGACACTACTGTCCATATTTACTTGTTTACTGCCTATCTCTGCCCTACGATGTCAGCATAGTGAAGGCAGAGACTCCTGCCTACTTTGATCATGGCTGGATCCCCAGAACGTCACCTTGTTAGGCATACTGTGGGCACTTGATAAAAATCTGTGGAAAGCTGGGTGTGGTGGTGCACACCTGTAATCCCAGAACTCTGGAAGACTGAGACAGAAGAATCACAAGTTCAACTGTAGCCTGGGCACTTAGCAAGACCCTATCTCAAAATTTAAAAAAAAAAAATTTTGTTTTTGGTACCCAGGATCAAACTCATGACCTCATACTTGCTAGGCTCATATGCCACTAAGCTATACATCCGGCCCAAAATTTTAAAAATGAAAAAAAAAATTTTTTTTTGGCTTTTGTTTTGGCAAGACAGTATCTCCCTGTGTAGTTCAAACTGATCTTGAACTCATGAAGTGCAGGCTGGTCTTGAACTCACAACAATGTCCCTGCCTCAGCGTCCCAAGGACTACATGCCACCATGTGCCACCAAGCCTGGTTTAAAACAGACTGGGGAGGTAGCTCAGTGCTAAGCCCCTAGGTTCAAACCCCACTACCACAAAAATAATAATAATAAATTTTAAAAATCTGTGAAATGAACATGTGTAGAGTGAAGCCCTGTGCCCATCAACTACTCAAAATAAGCTCAATTTCTGTCCGTGTCTCTCGCTGAGTCGCCTCTTCCTGAGTCCTCACTCGCCTCCTCTCACTGACCTGGTTTCAATGCCAGACAACACAGATGGGCTCAGGGAGGAAGCAGGAAGCAGACCTGCACGTTCGGGAGCTGACACAAGTGGGCTGGGGCTCCTTCCTGGTACTGCTGAGCCTTGCCGAAGCAGCGACAGGGATCCCACAGGAGCCTGTCACCTCCCTGTGCGCCTGGCCCTGCCACAGTTCTGAGAGGAGGGTCTGCTCAGGAGTCGAATTCAAAGGCAGAAACCTGGCACTGCTTGTGGGAATCTGAGCAGAATTTGAAAGCAGAGGAAAGCAACTCCCTCCTGGCCACTGGCCACTCACCATCCTATTAACTGGTCCATGTTTTGTGTGGGTAATGTAGCAAAATTGATGAAACAGAAAATACACACATGCCTGGAGAGCTGGAGCAGCAGACAGAGTTCTAAGGCAGGATCTGAACTTCAGCATTAGTGACATATGGGGCCATGTAACTCCTGCTGTCCTGTGCCCCACAGGAGGTTTAGCAGCATCTCTGGTTCCTACTCACTAAGCCAACAGCACACTCTCCCCCACTGAGGCCATCAAAAATGTCTTCAGACATTACCAAATGTCATCTGGGGGGACAAAGCCACCCCCAGCTGGCTTCAACTGTTCCACAGCTATCACTGTTGGAGTAGGAAAAATCTGGAAACAATCTGAATGCTCACAACAGGAGCCCGGTGCTGCAGAGATCCTTCACACAATGAACTGCTACAACAGCAAGGCAGCACTACCATGCGCCAAGCCCACCAAGTGCTCCACACCGGCAAACCAAGCTTGCATGGAAACAGTGTGGTATAAAGAAACAGAAGCACCCAAGTGAAATGACCCGCCCTTACAACCCGAACAGAAAGCGCAGAGCAGACACAACCCCGAGTGGGGCCTGGCTCGGCATCCACTGGCCACAGCCTCTAGAGGTAGGGAAACTGGATTCTGCTCCTTGATTTTCAACATCCTCAAGCCTTAGGGCATCTTCTTGGAAGAAGGACAATGGGCAGCGCTTCCGCCAAAAGCTCAGAAGGGGAGGATGCACCACAGCACCCCGCCTGAGAGGCTCTGGCTACTCGGCACCACCCGCAGCAGCCGTCTCGAGCACCTGGTTGTGAACAAAGGGGCCCAACAGAACTTAGAGAACAACAGCTTTTCTGAAACACAAATGCACACACAACAACTCAGTTCTACCAGGTGCTTAATTTCCCTCACATGAACATTACTGAAAAACCACTCAGCTCAAGCCTCATGCATAAAATTCACGGGCAGCACCCTTTCAGAAAAGTTAGTTACGGGATCAATGAGGGACCTTACAGGGCACAGTGTCCTAGACTTCAGGCCATAAGAAGGATGACAGAAGTCGGGCGTGGTGGCACATGCCTGTAATCCCAGCACTCAGGAGGCTGAGGCAGGAGGATTGTTGTGAGTTCGAGACCAGCCTGGTCTACAAAGTGAGCTCAAGGCCAGCCTGAACTGCATAGCGAGACCCTGTCTCAAAAAGACAAAAAAATAAAAATAAAAAAATTAAATGCCCTGTCATCCTTCTTTTTTTTTAAGTATCACATGCATAGAAAAATAAATCAGGAGGAAATGTGCTAACAGAGGCTGAATCCTGAGTGCAAGAGTCACAGTGGCCTCAGGAACCAAATACCAGACGTCCACAGTCAGCCCTGCCACTCCCTGTGGGGCCTTGAGCAAGTCACTGTCCCTCTCTTCATCTGCACAGGACAGATAGTAAAGTGCACAAACCTCCGAGGCTGTGGGGGACTAGACAGCTTGATCCACAGCAAGTCTTCCCAGCAGAGCCCTGCTCTTACTGGGATCATGACTTCCTCTGGAGGGTGGGGACATGGGAATGTCGCTTCCCATCTGTGTGTTTCTCAACATGTGAATTCGTACCTATTCTGCCTCCTTGGTGAGAAAGAAGGTGGTGCTAAAGCAGCTTCCTTCTCTTCACCACCACCGCCTTCCACCTATCCCATCTGGTTCCTTAAAGCAGGTGGAATTGGGGGCAGGATGAGGGTGTGGGCAGGCTGCAAAAGAAACCGGGACAAGAATAAGCATCAGAACAGATTTGCTTGTCTTCTCTGCTGCCCCCACACACACCTTCCCCCACGCTGTCACCTAGGGCCTTACAGCACCTACAGAAATCATGTCAAACATACTAAGAATACTGGACAAAGCCAGCAGGGTCCTCCAAGCACAGCTCTGACCCTACTCAGAGTACTCTCAGGTACCCACAGAGCACATCCAACGCCATTACAGAAGGTGTCAGGTCCATCTGCCTCACCCCTTCTCCACTCCACAGCATCATCAAGCTACTTACAAGTAGCACAAACATATGCAATTCTCCCTTCTCCTGGTCCCTTAAGGGCCCTTTGCTCTCTCACCCCAGGGCCTTTGTACACGCTATCACTCACCTGTACCTGCTCAATCTTCCTGACTGCCCCTCTCTCACACCAAGAGCAGACCCTTCTCTACCTTTCACAGCACTCACCTCCACTGCCCAGCTACCTGTTCTATTATCTGGGTAATGTGGCCTCCCTCACCAGACTGGAAGTGCCATCAGGCCACAGAATGTGCCCTGGTCCCCACTATATTCCTGGCCCCAGCCAGCACAGGACCAGGCCCAGAGCTTCAATTAACTCCAGAAAGGGATGGTAAATAGAACCACAGCTTTTGTGCTCAGAGTTCTCCCATGTGAGGGTGAAACAAGAACCTCTCCATTTGCTCATTCCACAAATATGGTACCAACTTTATATGAGCACTGCCTGGACCACCAAGGATGCAGCACTGACCAAAACAGAACCCCTGCTACTTGGGACTGGGGAGATGAGTGGCAAAATAAGCTACTTACACAGTATATCCGAATGACACCTATTAGGGAGAAGGGCAGCACATGGAAGATTAGGAATGGGCGAAGCAAGCAGGGGTTCTAGTTTCATACGGGGTGGTCTCAGAAGGGCTCCCCAGGATGGTGACAACTGAACCAAATGCAAAACAGAGGAGATTCACATGGAGACCTGGGGGAGAGCACTCCAGGCAGGCGAGGGAGCAGAGCCAAGGCCAGGCGAGCTAGGCTCCTCCGGGAGATGGTGGTCGGGAGGGGGAGGAAACTGGGTCAGCGCACAACAGCGAGGTTCTCTCTTACAGTGAGATAGCTAAGTGTGGGGCGCGCCGCTGAGGCAGGCAGCAGGAGGATGGCAAACCATATGCCCTCAACGAGGTACAGACCACATCATAGCCTTCTTAGCCAGTTGTCATTGCTGTGCAATGGCCTGACACCTACCTTGTGTCTCAGGTGGGGACCACAGAACCACACTTAACAGATGAAGAAATAAAGGACAAAAAAGACTCTTGAGCAGCCACACCACTGGGACTTTGAGTCTTCCCATTCTCTCTGCTCTCCAGAGACACAGCCATAGCCCTTCCGACCTCACCTGCTCCCTCTGATCCTGGCCATCCCTCCCTTACTGTTGCTGAGCCCTGCAGAGCTGAGCTGTCCCAACACACTCAGTAGGACCCCTCCTGCACACGCACTGTTCTGCATCATCACCATCTGCCTCCCTTGTGGGACCTCTGAGCTGAGACAGAGCCTGGAGGGCTGAGTCCCCACTTCACCTCAGGGACACTGCAGAGCAAACACAAGGGGTTTAACCAAGGCTTGGTGCAGTGCAATCAAAAAATAGGATGGATGTTATTATGGTTTGTGTCTGGATGTCTCCCTAAATCCTCATGGAGTCATGTGGACAGGTTTCCAGAGTTTGTGATTGATTCATGATCCAAGGCTCAGATTTTGGGTGTCAGTGCTACAGACCCACCTTGGGGCGAGCAGCCTGCCTACAATATAAAGGAGGGAAAGAGGCTTGTTCTCTTGCTCCTCCCTTTTTGCTCTCCTTGCATTTGCTGTCTTCTGCTGCCATGAACTGTTGTTACTGTGCCACACCACCCTGCCTTAGAGCCAGGTGATTATGGACTGAAACCTCCACAAACTGTGAGCTAAATAAACCTTTCCTTCCTTCATTTTGGGCACTGGGTATTTTGTCTCAGCACTGAGAGAAAAGTAACCAACACAGATGTTTAAAATTTGTTTTATTACAGGAAAAGACACACTGCTATGAATCCCCCTCAGAATCCTCCTCCTTGCTTTACACATACTTATCCCTCCATTCTTGTCACTTTCTAAAGCAATTCTGGATGTCCTCTTTCCTAAGTGTCTTTAGGTACCCCGTTGGGGCTGATTGGATGTCCTGAACCAAATCAACACATTCATCGTCCATGGCTCTTCTAACTTAGGGGAAGAGCCAAAAGTCACAAGGTGCCAGACTGAGCGAACAGGGTGGAATAGGACACAGCACCTTGACAAACTGCCATAAATCTTCTGAGTAAATTCAGGACATGGAGGCAGCCAAGGCAGCATGACAAAAAGACATTGATGAAAAAGAATTTCCAGAATTACTTCAGAAAGGGGCACATGCCTGTAATCCCAACACTTGGCATCTGAGGCAGGAGGATCACTGTGAGTTCAAGGGTAGCCTGGGCTACATAGTGAGTTCAAGAGTTCAAGACCAGCCTGTGTCTCAAAAAAAAAAAAAAAAAAAGAAAGTGGCAAGAATGATAGGGTAACTGTTTTCAAAATGAGGGAGACTATGGAGGGGCTTTAATGGCAATGTGTTTTTTACTGTAATAAATTTTATGTGTACTCAGCAAGTGCTCATGAAGTGCAAGTACCAAACTAATACGAATCCTCTCAACATTCCTGAGAGGCAGGTGATTCTTACAGATGAGAAGACCATGCCTGGGGTGGGGTGGGGGGGCTGCACCTGCACTGGTGGACACGAGCTCACTAAGCATCAGAACAGCAGCAAGCACAGTGGGGGAACAGCATCTTTACTTTAATTTTAATTCATTAAAGCGCAAATAGTCACACGTGGTAAGTAGTATTACAGTGAGTGTACAGCTCCACAGACCACTCTCCGCCTCTTAGATACCTAAGACAGGGGAAGAGTGAGATTCTCCTCAACCTGAGAGGGCAGGCACCCTGGCATGACTGTAAGAAGCTCCCTTGTTATGCCCCTCTCTCCTGCACCCCAAGCATGCCCACAACCCTAGAACTGAGGCTGGACTCACACACCCAGTTCACCCCTCAAGGAAACTCCAGTCCTGATTCTACCACTTCCTGGGTGCACAGGGCTGTTCTCTAAATCCCGGCTTCCTCCGCTGTAAACAGGACTAAAGACGGATGGGACCATGCATATGCTGGTGCTCCCTCAAAAGATAATGTTTTGGACAACTCTACACTGTCATGGGGACCACTGAGATATGCTCCGTGACCAGCGGGGATAAGGACAGTGCCTAGGGAGAGGCAGCAACTGCACAAAGGCCAACTCTGAACTCAAGGGCCATCCTGAGCCACCTTCGAGACCATGGAAAGGGTGTATGTTAATATGGTCCCTAGGTAATTAGGAAAGAACCATCCAGGCCTTACTGGCTTTCATTTAAACGAAATCCAGGGTTAAAAAAAAAAAAAAATGTCTACAGATGCTTAAGCCCTTGGACATGCCTGAAAACCCAGGCCCTGTGAGTCCCAGCCTCCAAAGCAAAATGTGGTCTGCTGAGTGCCCTCGCCCATCTCCCAGGCCACAGGAATCCAGCCAGCTCCCAGCGGCACACAGTGTTTCTCCATCCTCCTCCCTGCCCCTTCTCCCGCTAAAGCCCTGGCTCCTCATCATAGCCTGGGTCCCAGGCCTGCCTCCCTCCCCTCTCCCACGCCCTCACTCCAGCCACGCTGGCCAGCTCCACAGCTCCACAGCCGGGCACATCCCGCCCTTCAGGCCTCCGGCCTCAGCCCGGGCTCCTCCAGAGCCTTCCTCTCAGCCAGCTCGGGCTGGATCTCTCCTCAGCTCCCTCCCTGCTAGGCTCAGTGCCACTCTCCCACATCCAAAGCTACACATTCAACAAATACTTGGTGACAGAGTGGAATACACGAAGGACTATAAAAAACAGCCCAGAGCTGGCCCCCATTGCTATTTAGGAATTAGACCCTAAGGCAGGAGAAGGGAGAGCCCTGACCTCTGGGGAAAGGATGCCCAAGGCCAAGGCGACACGGCCATTCCGGGAAGAGAGAAGCAGCCACAGCCCATCTCCAGATGAGGCCTCAAATGGAAGCATTTCCAGGATGACTGAGGCCTACGGGGTGCCAGTTCTGTCTAGAAGAGAAAGCAGGGAAGAATTCACTACAATACCTACGATGACCCTAGTAACAGCAGCCACAAAAGTAATATCAACCTTTTGCTTTTTTTTGGAAGGGGGGTACCATACACTAAACCCAGGATCTCTTGCATACTAGCCAAGTGTTTTGTCACTGAGCTACACCCCAGTCCTTCTTATTTTACTTTGAAATAGAGACTCACTAAGTTGCCCAGGCTGACCTTGAGATCCTCCTGCTTCAGTCTCCCTATTAGCATAACAATTTTGGAAGGGCTATCTTACAAAGGCAGCTTGATGTGGGGGGAACTGTGATAGAATTGATATGTGCTATGTACATGTACCAATGTCACACAATGAATGGCATCATTATGTACAGCAAACATGTACTAATAAAAATAAAATATTTAGCCAGGCATGGTGGTACATGCTATAATCTCAGCAATTCAGTAGGCAGAGGCGGAGGCAGGAGGATCACCATGAGTTTGAGACCAGCCTGGGCTACATAGTGAGCTCTAGGCCAGCCTGTACTGCATAGCAAGACTCTGTCTCAAAAAGCCAAAAAATTAAAATTAAAAAAAAACAACAAAAAAGATTAATACCATCAGTCAGAAGACATATAGATAACTCATGTACTTCCTGTTATGATGTGATTAGAAAGACATTTCATCTATTTTTTCTTGAAAAAAACTCAGTAGAATATGCAGGAAAAAACAGCACATAGAAAACCAAACTGAGGAGTATTCCACAAAATAACAAGTCAATAATTTCCCAAACTCAGTGCCAACAAATAAAGGAAACTACCTCTGATCAGAGAGCCAAATGAGACATGACAACCCAATACAATGTGGGATCCTAGATTAGATACTAAAACATATAAAGAACATTACTGAAACTAATCAATAAATCCAAACGAAATCTTAACAGCAGTTACAGAAAAAAAAGGCAGCATGACCTTGGATCCAGCTAGGTTCAAATTTCATGCCTTTCACTTACTAATACTTTGACTTGAGGCAAACGCAACAGCCTCCCTGTGCCTTTGTCTCTTTGCCTATAAAATGAGGAGACTGGCTGGGCACCCGGGCTCCAGGAGGACTAATGAGAGCAGATGTGTTCAGCTTTGGAGCAATGCCCAGAAAAGAGAGGCTGCTCGGCTAACTACTCTTAAGAACAACACTGGCATGCCTGTAATCTCAGCACTCTGGGACACTAACACAGGAGAATCCCAAATTAAAGCCCAGCCTGGACAACTCAGTGACTTATCAAAACCTTGCCTCAAAATTAAAAAGTAAACAGGAATAGTGATGGATGCCTCAAATCTCAGCATTCAGGAGGCTAAGACAGGAGGGTCATCACAAGTTTGAGGCCAGCTTGGGCTATATAGTGAATTTTAAGACCAGCCTGAATTACATAGGAAGATTCTGTCTCAAAAAAAATTAATTAGGCCAGGTGTGATAGTGGCACACACCTGTAATCCCAGCACTTGGGAGGCTGAGGCAGGAGGACTGCCCCGAGTCCAAGGCCAGCCTGAGCTAATGTATGTTCCAGTCCAGCCTGAACTGCATGATGAGAATCTGTCTCAAAAATAAAGAACAAACAAGGTAGTAATGAAAAATTAATTAAAAAAATTTTAAAAGGGCTGGGTTATAGCTTAGTGTGAAGGCCCTGGGTTCAATCCTTAGTACCAAAAACAAAAACAAACAAAAAACAATAGAGAGAATAACACTGGTATGCTATGTGCCTCTCTATGCCTATTTCCCATTCACAAAAACAGGGTGACGACACTTCCTACCCTCGAAGCTGGGAGCAGGTTTACAGCAGTAACACATCAAGGGTACCTGAAGCGGCTCAGTGCACAGCCCCCCGAAGGGAGACACCTCAGCTAAGTGGCTACCCATGCTCCCAAGGCTCCAGCCTCAAACCCACTCTTTGCAACTGATGAGCACAGGCTGGCATCCCCAGAACGCTTCTCTGTGGGGACCCAGCAGGCCAGGCCAAGCATCTCCAGCAGCAGCACCATCACGCACCTTCTCAGGACGCGGTGTTTTCTAACACAGCCTCATCTTCAGGTGAGCAAGCTGCACCACAGAGGTGGACCAGGGCTCCCAGGGTTCCACGGTGAGAGGCGCTGGAAGGGGCTCTCCACTATCAGGCAGTCCAATGGGGGAGGGCACTGAAAGCAGGCCGGACGGGAACAAGGCAGTGGCAGCTGCCTGTTCACAAGGGTCCACAAGGTGGCAAACCGAGAAAAGTTTGCATTTCGGGCCTCACCCTTAGGAATATCTGCAGACAGACGAGCTTTCTGGGCAGGGAGGCTGGGCTGGAAGAACTTCCTGCAAGGACCTCTCTGACATGCAGCCTCCTCTTAGCTGGACCTGGCTTGCTGTCCCTATGTGGTGTGCCCAGGGAACCCAGGCACTGCGGTGAGTGACGAGGTGGCAGTGGGTCCTACCCCAAAGGGACTGGATTGAGATCCCACCCTGCGCCCCTCCCAAGCGCCCTCCCTCCCTCCTGGTCCTGCTCCCAGGCGTCTCCCCCGGCTGGGCCTCTCGCTGCTTGGCTGGCTGTCCAGAAAAGCCTGCCACGGAACCACCCTACCGTGCAGCCCAGAGGCCTGGTGACTGAGGGCCTTCTGCTAAGGGCTCTGCGAAGCTGAAGAGAGGCACAGAGGGGGGTGTCACTGGGTCCTCCAGAGGCCTGAGATCTACTGCAGAAAACAGTCCTTCCCGTCACCACCACCCAGGGGACTTCTGGAGACTTCAGGAGGCTTGCTCTGAAGGAGCGCTGCTCCTTCCAGTACAGTACCCCGGTAGAAGCCTCAAAAAAAAAAAAAAAAAAAAAAAAACCCCAGGACTCCAGCTTACTGCACTACGACTTAGGGACGAAACTCCTAAGTGTGATTAGAAGTTACTATCACCTAGGGTTACAAGAACCTTTGTGCACTGGGGAGACCCTGGTACCAGACCACCCAAATTGATTACTTGGCCTCAACATTTCCTGATACAGGTTAAAGGGTCTCACCACCATCAAGTGGGAATCACAGCCAATGCTCCTGGTTCCACAGGTCACCCAGGTCCTGCCACAGCTTCTTCATGGCACTCCAGGCCCTTCCCACATCATCTCCTTGGGGAGACCCTCCTTGATTATTCAGCTATAAGAGAGTAACATCCCCACCCCGGTCATCCTGCCTTCATAAAGTCACAATCTGATGTGTGCTGCTAGGCAGGCAGCTGTCTTTGCTGGAGGACAAGGCCACGAGCTGGCTTTTCTCAATCCAGAGCTGCGCCAGGCATGCTGCAGGACCGCAGGCCCACGAGCTGAGTGGAGGGCTGACTGAGGTGGAGACGGTCTCCATCAGTGTGGCTGCTGCTCCACATTGCTATCTGCCACCAGCCCAGCCAGCTGCACAGGGAAGAGACAGCAGCAGTCAGCCCATAGAGCCCCCACCCCTCTCCTAAAGGTACCAGCCATGGGCTCTGGGGAACAGAGTGTGAAAACCACAGAAAAGGCAAGTGACCACTGGGCCTCTGCCAGCTGTAAGGCAGTGATTCTGCTCTAGGGGGAAGTGACAGGAGTATGAAACTCTGCCCCTGAGCAGAAGCCTGGGAACTCAAGGCCAGAGTGACTTTCTAATACCCAAAATCTGATCAGGTTGCTCCCGCTTAAGCTGCAAACTCCTTTTCTAGCAGGCAACAAGGCTCTAAGGGACCACGCTCTCCTCACCCTCGCCTAGCACCCCTTACTTGCTTTGCCCAGCCACATAGGTCCCTGTGCAGCTAGCCCCTGCACCTACCGAGCTAGGTCCTCCCTTCAGACCTGTGTGTTGTGGACCCACCAGCCTTGACTGCCCTGCCTCATTCTGCCCACTCAGGCAGCTTTCTCTGCCATGCCATCTAAAGAAGTTCCCTGTCAACCCCTAGCACCTGGCCTCAATTCACTGTTTCATGTCATTCAGAACCATTCCCTGCTTACTGGCATTTGCTTTTTTTCACGTTGTTCTATCCTCGTCTCCAGGAAGACAGAGACTCTGACAAGTACACCCATTTCCAGCACCTAATGCAATGTGGGCACATAGTAGGTGCTTAACAAATAGTGGCAGATGGCTAGGGTCTAGCATACATAAGGCCCTGAGTTCAATTCCCAGTACCACCAAAATCAGTCAGTCAATCAACCAATCAATAAGTGCTGGCAGATGAATGAAAGCCTTTCCCAGCTCCACAGTGTCCTCAAGATGAAACCCATGCTGGTCACATGGACCCAGCGCCTCACCCTCTGCCCAATCCCACCCTCTGCACTGCTAAAGGGGCTGCGGAGATTCCAGAAAAGTACATGGAGGAAGGACACAGAGCACAGAGCCTAACATCTGGAGAGGATCCATAATGTCCACCTTGCCAAGGTATGGTGACGCACACCTGTAATCCCAGCACTTGGGAGCCTAAGGTAAGAGGATCACTCCAAGTTCAGGACCTAGGCTCCACAGTGAGTTCAAGGCCAGCCTTGGTGAGGGAGGATACCTCAGTCCTGTAACGTAACTGTGACTTACACTGAGACTGCCACAGTGCCAGGCATGACTGGAGGAACTTCCTGTGGTTTAACCCATTGAATCCTCACAGCAGCCTGAAGTGGGTGCCTTTCTTGGCCCACAGTGCAGAGTTGAACACCGTGTGCCAAGGTCACACAGCCAGAAGGTGAAAATGCCAGTACTCACACCCATGCCCACATTTACATCCTGCCTCGAATGCAAGCCCCAAAGCTGTGTCACCACCTGCAGAGCTCTCTCACTGTCTCCTCCTCCTCCTCCCAGCACACAACTGACCTGGGCTAAAGGAAGTCCTAGCTCAGTTCTGAGTCGACACTAAGTTTCCCCAGCAAGCCCAGAAATACTTGACAGGCCACAGGCAGAGCACTCATGGCAGTCCCAGGCTCAGGGACAAAGGGAAGGAGTCAAGAAGACAGAACCCCATTCCAGCCTGGGCAAAGAGTGTGTGGTAGGTATCAGGACCTAATGGACACGGGTTCGAACCCAAGCATGGCCTCCAAGGATCCTAGGGAAAAGTCAATTCCTCCTCCAACACTTAATGTCTGACTGCAAAAAGGAGACAAACACTAAATACATCCCCAAGCCCAGGGTTGGACAGAGTATCTGCTCACAAACAAAAGCCACTGCCTCAGCCATCCATTAACAAAAGGACCACTTGAAAGCACAAATGGGCAAAGAGTTTGACCACTTCCAGACTTGGGAGGAAATAATTTCATCTCAAAATGAGTACCTTGGTTTCCTCATCTGTGAATGGGTAGCATTCTCCTACCTCATTAATTACCACTCTATGAAGTGGGCAAAACTGTAAGTGTAGTTTTCTGAGTTTTGTTTTGCTTTGTCTTTTTTGAAACAGGGTCTCTCTATGCAGTTCAGGCAGGCCTTGAGCTCACCTGTAGTCCAGGCTGGTCTCAACCTTGCAACAATCCTCCTGCCTCAACCTCCTGAGTGCTGGTATTACAGGCGTGCATCCAGCAAAGGGTAAATGCTCAAGAAACATAGACTATCTACTAACTGGAAAGATATCTTTTTATGCCTTGGTTTCTTTTCTTTTCTTCTTTTTTTTTTTTTTTTTGTACCAGGGATTGAACTCACAACCACGAGCTTGCAAGGCAAGCACTTATGCTGCTGAGCTAAATCCCCAGCCCCTGGTTTCCTCTTCTAAAAGGGAGATAGTACCTACAATGCCTGTCACTCTAGAACACAAGTTCAGCAAACCAACCTATATGAAGCATCTTGAAGAGTGTGGCACACAGAATGTACTTAGTCAGTCATCTATTTTCATGACCATTGTTGCTATTAACTCCATCAGGCAAATCCTCTAAATGCTAACAGGACCAGAGGAATAAACCCCTAGTGGAGGAAAACCCTAGAGCATGTCCACTGCCTCAATGACTCAAGGAACCTTTCTCTCCAGGAACGATGACCCATGGAAGTCAGGCAGCTTGAAAGCTACTTTAGCTGCAGACCAGAGGTCACTATTTGTCCCCTTGACCATAATATCACTGGCCAAGTCAGCTGGATCAATCAGGGACTTCAGGCAGCCTTTCTGGAAATCCAGACCCAAGCCAAGGTCACAAGCTGGCCTAGGGAGCAAGGGCACTGACCACACATTTGGAGAGTTGGCTGCTTCTAGCTCCCGCCCAATGACCACAATGAGACACCAGATCTGTGGGGAATCTGACTGTCCCAAACCCTTCAAAACAGCCTTCCTCCAGGGCTGGGCTGGGCCTAGCCAGGGGCACCCTCCTGAAAGTCCCCTTGGCTTATACGGAGAGGAACAGCTGTGAAAACAGCTCTAGGCCTCACCTTCAGGCCAAATGTTATCACTCAACTGGTAGGGAGCAGTAAACAGGACTGGCTGTAACTAGGAGGCACAAACAGCCTCCGGCCCCGGATGAGTTTGCTTGCAGTAGTCTGTGTTGGTACCTGGACCCTTCAAAGCCACTGCCCGCCAAGGTCAGGGTGGGGCTTGAACTCTTGCTGCTTCTCTGGAAAGAGCCCACAAGGTCGACCAGCAGTCCAACTCAAAGCCCTAATTACTTCAGCGCCGGCCTTTGCTGAGCCCCAAGAAGCTTCCAAATGAGAAACGGGGTCTCAGAATCCTGATGAACAAGCTGCCCTTCCACTCTTTCCACCAAAGTCTTAGCCCAGTACCCTCTCTCCTTCCCTAACAGGATGCCTAAGGCTCAGAAAATTTCAGGGACTTCTAAGACCTATCTCCTCCAACCCCGGAAGAAAGAACTTGCCAAAGGATGTCCTACACACCTTAAATTAAATAATCTGAGAGGAGTCTGGAGTCGCGAGCAGACGATTCCAGGGTTCCAAGCACAGCAGTAAACATTCAGCTCTACCCAAAGTTATTAAAGTTCAACAAAGGGAGTTTCGTATAAACGCCCACTCCTACATATTAAATACAGGAAGCTGGAGCCCCTCCTCACCGCTCCGCATCCTGGCCCTCTCAAAAATCGCCCCTAAACACCCACCTGAGCCTCTCTTCCCCCCTGCGCCCCGTCCGCCAATGATTATAAACATCACTGCCCTCCCGCCCTGACACGGTTCTCCTCTTCGTTCTCGGGATGGCTCCCCCGCTGCCTCGGTGGTATAGCCCAGGCCGCCCCATCCCAGCCACGTTTGACACAGTTCCCCCTTCAAAAGCCCCCACCCCTCTAAATACACTTTGGAACTCCTCCCCCAAACTCCCAATATGGCACAGTCCTCTCCCTTTCAAACAGGGAGCCCCTCGGTGGTTTAGTACTTGAAACCCAGGCACGATCTCCTGCACACCCCTCCGGCGCGGGCCCCAGCCCCTCAGTGGTTTAGCCCTCGCACGCCAGGAAAGTTCCCCACGCCACTGCAGAGATACAGCCCGCCCGGCCTCAGCCGCCCCCACCCCCGCTCCCGGTCCC
>PVLA01006801.1:0-116139 GCA_004027455.1 Hydrochoerus hydrochaeris
GCCCTGGGCCTGGGGAGTTTCCTGCTTGGGGCTGGGGGTTGTTGCCAGGGTTGGCAAATATATATTCCAGCTTCTAAAAAATAAAGGCGGATTCAGATTCACTCACAGACTGGTGTGCAGTGTTTTCTGTCTCTCAATCGCCGACTCCCTGACCACCTTTGGGAAACCCTAGCCCTGCCGCAGCTGGACTCCGGCAGGCCAGCCCGAACTGCATAGCGAAACCCTGTCTCAAAAAGACAAACAAAACAAAGAAAGACAAAACAAAATGAAAAACATAGGTCTAGATGGAGAATATCCTCCGAAGGACTCACATACGCATAGGTTGGGCTTTTGCAGGTGGTTGAATCATGGGGGCAATGTAGCTGACCTGCTGTTAAGAAGAAGGGGCTGATTGGAAGTGGCTGTTCACTGAAATTGCGACCTGGAAGGGAATATTTCATTCCCCAGCTCCTCTCTTTTTTCTCTGCTTCTTGGCCACCAACCGCAACATGAGTAGCTTTCCCTTGCTCAGGCCTTTCTACCATGTCAAAACCATGTAAGGATGGACTTCGAAAACTGTGTGAGATAAAATGAACTTCTCTTTTTAGTTGGAAGTGTTGGGTATTTTGTAACTGTAAGAAACAGGCTTTGTCTTTTCTGTCAAAGCACAAGGTCAAAGCAACTCCACTTTGGATTTAAATGACCTGGCCTTCTACTCATTATTCCCCTTTCACCACCTCATTAACCTATTATTATCCTGAGCTGCTCTAAGAAATGGTGACCATGTTTTCCTAAAACACAGCCAGTTTCCAAGATAAAGAACCAAGACCTGTCCATTCTTAACCACACAACCCCCTCTCTAACTACCCCTCCCTCACCATAAGAACCAAGGACTTTTCCTTCCACAGCCAATCTCTAAATTACTAAGCAACATACTAAACCCCCAACTTTTGTGCCCCTCAGTTTAGTCAACTGCAATAAATTGTAAATGAATTTAAAGGTCAGCTGCTTGTTCTGCTTTAGGGGTGAGAGGGGCAGGCCTTCTTTGTCCTGCATGCCTGCTACTTTGTGCTAGTGCCCTTCCACAGAAGTAAAATGCCTTGTTGAGATTTCTTGATATCTAAGTGCTTTATTATCTGCACTGACAACTGGAGTCTGGGAACTTATTTCTAACATGATTAAGTAACTAAGACACTAGGCAGAGGCTATACACCTGAGCTCTACCCACTACCCCACCACAGTGGAGTGCTCCCCTTGATGCTCCTGATTCTGAGACCAGATGAAAACCACCTCCTTCCGGCTTACAGGGTGCTCCCACAGACAGGTTTAAGGGTCACTGTGCTACAAACAGAACCTTATTTATGCTCCCTGCAGCTTCCAACTATCTTCACTATTTCAGGACTCCACTTCCTTGTCCAAAACAAGAAAAATTTTTACTTACTTCAGCTATTGTTTAGAAAGCATAAAGGAGACAACATTTGTAAGTTTCTGAGTGATGCACCCCTGACCACAGTGAGTGGTCAGTATCTGCTGCTGTGACTCTGCTCATGGGCTGGGGGTCCCAGAGGTTGAGTATGAGAAGAATCCTGAAACTGGGTGGTCCAAGGTCCATTTCCAGCAGAAAATGGGTGTCTAGAAAGATAAATCACAGGACTCCTCCAATCATGCCCTGATTATCACAGGTGGAAATCCCTATGTGGTAAGTCACATCTGAGGCTGGTCACTTCTCCACATACCCTTACAGCAGTTTTGTCTGTTAGCTCATCCATTTTCTTAATGGCCACAGAGCCATCTTGAAAGTAGACTTGGTGTTGTTCTTTGTTAAGCTAAAAATAGCACATGCCTGAGTGTCCAGTAAGCCTGATTCACTTTCCAGAGTGAGCCATCTGATTTATATTGCATTTCACACAGTATTTCCACAAGCTTGGCAGAAATTATCCTTTCCTTTCTCCTTTTTTTTCCTTCTTTTTCTTTTCCAGTCCTTTGGATACTCAACAGAAGCTCATCTAAAACTTACCTGGAAGTCTCAAAATTTGTGGTAGCTCATAAAGACAGCTCTCCTTTCCCCCTCCCATCCTAAAGTATGGCCCCTTGCTGCTGACCCTCCTCTTCCTCCAGAGGGGAAGGGACACTTCCAGCAACTATTTTGAAGCTGCCGCAGGGCCACGCCACCTGGATGCAGTGACAGGAAATAATGCATATGAGGATTATTTGACAGCTCAGTTGAAGAAGTAAATCCCTGCTCTAGTAATGAATTTGACATGTGGGTTTTCTTACTAGGATTCTCATCCAGTTACTCTGGCATGTCTTGTCCTAAGGCATATCTTTAGGATCCATTCGTGAGTAAATGTGTGGAATTTAAGGAAACTCAAGATAAATTTGTTGAATTCTTTGGTGAAAAAAGTGCTTAAAGGGACTACCAGAGTTCAAGAAAAGAAATTATTTTCAAAGTCATATATATTGAGTACCTACAGCATGCTATTTCCTTATGCGTCTTCTTTTTTAAATCTCATAATGTCTTAGGGAATAGATCTCATTTTGTTACAGTGCAGGATATGGAGAAGGTGAAGGAGGACATTGAGACAGTTCCAAGTTAGAGGCAAAAAAAAAAAGTGTTAATCACCAACTCAATGTAGTAAGTATTCATACATTTCCTTGCTCCTTAGAACCTAGAACAAAAGTTACATTCATTGAGCTAATATTTTGTCCAATTTTGTCAAGGGAGAATTGATCAAAGTGATTTTATCCTGAGCAGATATGGTCAGTCTTTAGTGAGTGTTGTTTGTGTCATCCTAAGGAAGCAAGATGGATGGTAGGAACTGAGGGGTTACCAGCCATTCACCTGAAGTTTTTGTCTTTTAAGTTTGCTAATGGTGGCAGATACACTGCAGAGTCCAGAAGTGTGGTTTGTGAGGGTTAATGTTAGACATGCCTGAAGGGAGGACAGATGCACACACATTCTTCTGTGTCTCCAGCATTTCTGGGGCTGACAGGGTCCCTGTGACAATCTTGAGTGGTGACACCATGCTGAGAATCTCAGACGGCCTTAGCAACACATTTAAACTGAAACCAGAATCTGCTTGACAATTAGAAACAGCGCAAGCTGATCTTCAGTCTTATTACTGGGTCATTTTTAGCACTCTCTCTGATCTTCTGCCCTGAGAACCAAATGCTTCAAGTCATCTTGCACTAGGATGAAAACAGTCTGTTGAAATAAAGTATTATTTACATTACTGTTCCTTGAGATCACTTGAGGCCTCCTGCTTGTGGAGTTGGTGGGTTTCTGCAGGTTATTTGTTAATGCTGATAATATTGGCTGTCAGGCCTTGCTGTGGCAAAGACGAAGGCATGTATGCAGCATCCAGTGGTGGGTTCACCACTTACTAATTTATCAGGACTCAGTGCAACTCTTCTGTGGGCTCCATATTTTTTATTGACTTCCTTTTTTTTTCACTTAGACCTTCTTATTAATATCCTCGTTTGTCACTTTTACCTTTCATTGAGCTAATATACCTTTACACTTAAAATGGTTTTTAGTACTAAAGACTGAATGAGAGCCTTTCTATTGAGCTATATCCTCAGCCCATTTATTTTGAGACAAGGTCTCATTACATCATTCTGTTGCTCAGACTGTGATTCAACTCAGGATCCTCCTATCTCAAACCCCCAGAATGTTGAGGTTACAGGCATGCACTACCATTCCAGGCTACCAGTTGAGTCTTTATGCTAAGCTAAGTAAAATATAAGACAAGCTAAAGATGGCCAATCAGTGAGTAACAAAATACAAAGCCTACTGGGAGAAACAACTCATATGCCAGAATAAAACATCCTGGAGAGATCCAGACAGAGGGAGATATATCCTCTTGACACAGGAAGAAATTAAAACACAAAAAAGCTTGTCAAACACACAGTCTCAGGGCTATAATTAGAATTAGAATTACCAGACATGTCACGTTCACTGTGACCCAAGTTTGCACCAGCCTGAATTTGCAAATTCGTGCCGGCCAGCAGAGCAACCCAAACTCATTCTCACCACCACCACTCACAGAAGCCACAGCCGCACTGAAGTTGGGGATTATTGAGCACAATGGAGAGTGGAGCCTGAGAAGGGACCTTCATTAATCCACGGTCAGTGCTGGGAATGAGACCCCCCCCCCACGGGAAGGGTGCGACCAAGTAGGCAACATGTTGGAATCGGGCACGAGGAGTCTGAACTGGGAGCAATAGTGATTTCAGTTGGTTGCTCCCTCCCCAGAGCAGATTCATGGGATTTTCTTGGACTGGGTTGTGCCCCTGGACGGGACCCAATGAGCCGTGCCAAATTGACTTCCTGCACCTAGCACGCACTAACCTGGTGAAGGCGCCTGAAGTTTGGCTGGCCAGGTGTAAGCCCCTGCTTACACCTCAGTGACAAGAACAGGCAGGAAAGGGCAGAGGTCCCTCGCCAGTGTGCTTTGGAAGAACCATGGCCAACAGGGAAGGGGGCTGGGACCTCCACTGTACACCTATGTGGAGGAGGCTGGGACCATGACAGGAGAGAGAGGCAAGAGGAGGCCCCCAGCCCAGAACCATGAGAGCACTGATCCAGGAGAGGGAAAAACAAGGGAGACTGAGGGTGGCAAATATGCAAGATCAGACATGGCTTCAATAGACATTAAGAGATATTTTCGGAACCTTGTAGATGAGCTCAAAACTGAAATATTAAATCAGGTAAAGCAAGATATAAGTAGATTAATAAAAGAAATGCTGAGCAACTCTCAGGAAGACATAGACAGAAGAAGGGAAGAACACAAAAAAAGGAGAGAAACACTTGATAAAGAATATATAGAAAATATAGAATACATGAAGCAGATTCAAAGAGATTACCAGGAAATTAAAAACTCCATTGAAAGCTGGCAAAACGCCTGAAAAGAAACTAAGGATAGACTATCAAAACTTGAAGACAAGTTTGCAGTGTGTGATCATGAAAGGAAAGAGCTCTTAAAAATAACAAGGAATCAGGCAGTAACAATACAAAGGCTAGAAGATGACAAAAGAATCTATAATTTAAGAATAAGAAATGTAAACAAAGAAGCAGGAATACTAACAAGTGAATTACAAAGGCTATTCAAGGAAATAATGAAGGAAAACTTCCCAAGCATGGAAAAAGAAAATGACATTTGATTATGTGAGGCATATAGAACACCAGCCACCTACAACCAAAACAGAGCTACACCCAGACATATAATAATCAAGATACCAGAAATTCAATATAAAAACAGAATATTAAAAGCCATCAGAGAGAAGAAACAGATTACCTAATAAGGTAAGCCCATCAAGATCATGGCAGACTTCTCAACACACACCATCAGATCAAGAAGAGCTTGGAGTGAAGTATTCCAAGCCCTGAAGGAAAATAACCTCCAGCTCAGATTGATGTACCCTGCAAAACTGTCACTAGAAATTAATGGAGAAACAAGATGCTTCCATGACAAAGAGGAACTGGGGGAATTTGTGACCACCAATCCAACCCTACAGAGAATACTGAAGGACATTCTAGAGAGAGGAAAAATAAATCAGGATTTTAGGAACATTGGCAGAAAGGTCTCAATCAATGGGGCAGGCAGTAGAATGAAGGAGAAAAGTAGACAAACAAAGGTAGAAAAATAGCATAGCAGAAATGAGGCAGAGAAGGATGACTAGAATTGCTAACATAGATGGCCTTGATACACTATATTGTTAATAGTGTACCAGGATTTAAAACCCACATTACTAACACCACTCTGCTTAGATGTATTATATTCTGTTCCAGAATGTACTAGAATATACTAGTTTAAGGGCACAGACCATTATCCCAAAAATAACAAGATATAGTACAGTAATCATCCTTAATTTCCTATTAACTTAATCTAAAGCTCTGTATAACCTACACTGTTTTACCATGACTGATTGTAATTGAATCTGACTTGTTAGATCACTGTTTTGTACTGATAGATTTTATTCAAAGCTGTTATGATTGATAGTATCAAGTCTGAGAGTATAGGCAACTGCACTTAAGATGACAAGATTCACTGGATTATCCACTTTGGTTTGATTATTACCTGCCTTTGAAGTTTTATACTGTCTACAATGTTTTATTTTTACTAATATTGTTATGTACTGCTATATTCAATTATACTGCTATATTCAATTATGCCTGATGATATAGACAATTCTATTGAAGATAATAAGAAACAACACAGTAATCATTGTAGATCACCTTGTACTGTGGTTTTATACAACTTTTTGGCTTCACGTTTTTATAGGAATTTGTTTTGTTTTGTCTTACTATGTTTTGCTTTTCCCTCTACTACAGAAAGGATAGAAATACATGTAGAGATTCATGCATGCGTAGCTGTTTACAGTCTCACTGTCTGAATATCTATTTTTTATGCTTTAATTTTGTAACTTGAATGACTATTGCTAAGAGGACAATATGTAATTTATCAACTAGTGATTTCTTACTGTTTATCTTTTTTTTGAAATTCTGTATTATCTCTACCTTTACATGTTTTTTTTCTCTTTAAATTTAAAAAAATATATAAGACAAACTGTTCTTGTTCAAATGGACCCAAAGGGAAAAAAATAACGTCAAAATGTTATGCAGAGATGATTTTGCTGCTTCACTCTAAGGTGGCTGCTGGTGCTGTTGTGATCATGGAGGTGTGATCATGGAGAGCCACTGCTCTTACAGGACTCACTGTGGGATGGCTGGGATGACTAGGATGGCATCAAAGCCCAGACCCCCATCAGAAGACAACCTTTACCTGCCTCAGAAGGCTTTGTTGGACTGCAGTCTCATCTCTTACTGTTATCAAAGGTAGAGTCAAACTGCAGCAACCACCTATCTTTCCTAAAGACTAGCTCCTGCAGGAAACCCACCAGCAAGCTATCTCCTCCCTATGTGGAAGATAGCTAACAATTCTGGGTCTACCAGCTTTGATCTTTTAGACACTGTTCATATCCATCAATTAATCAGCTTATTCTCTGCTTGATTAATAAGCTTATTGTATTTATCTGAAAAATTGTCATAGAAAATTGTTTTGTTTGAAGCAGAGTGCTTCTGAGATCTGAGAGAGCTTAACTTCTTTTGAGCTATTCAATCTTTCTTCTGGGTAAGGGACATTTTAGAAGGGTTCCACTTCTTCTCTTTAACTTCTCTCTTAGGGCCTCTTCTCAGATTGGTTTCTTTTATATATCAGTATGAGCTATCTCATAAAAATTTTATCTCCATGTCTAGAGTTACATTGTTCTTTATCTACTGAGGGAACCATTTCCTGTGTTGGAGTGTGTTGTACTTACTTTTAACCTAAATCAGCAAGTGCTTCCAAGCATAATAAGCAGTTTTCTCTTTCATCTTCTCCTATGTTAGTATCATTAAAGTAGGAGCTTTTCTTGACAACTTTAACAAATTCCAACCTGTGGAACAGAGACCAGGTCTGCCACTGGACACAGACCTGCAGGCCCCCCAATCAACTGGAATTTTATGAATCAGCTTTAGAATTATCATGTATTTATCTTCATCCGATGGTGATGATATCTTGGTTACATGTTTATAAATTTGGGAGAAATCATCCTTTCAAAGCAACCTTACATGCAATTCAGTGTCTTACAATTAGTATGGGATGAGTGGAGGCAGGAATGCCAAAAAGGAGGGGAACTGGAACTTAAAATGATGATCAAGTTAGATTTGATGAGAAGGTAATATTTCCATTAAAGCTAAATTTCACTCCAATGAAATGGAGGATCAGATGACAGTATGATGATGGAAATATTACAGCAAGCCACATAATATCATAACAGACTAAAGTCACAAAATGCTGAAGAAAAGATGTACATGAGTGGCAGTGAAATACCAGGATAAGGGCAATTCCTAGACTGAAAGCAGGGAGAATTCAAGGGTAGCACTACACCAAGCCCAGAGAGAACCTGTCTAGAGAGAAGAATGCAAGTTTTCAGAAGAGAAAGGTTTAGGGAAAAAATTGGAATGGCTAAATTACCTATACAATTTGTTTCCCAACACTGTGAGAAGACACCAGTGTCTTAGCAATCAATAAAAACAAAACACAACTGAAAAATAACCAAAGCAGCAACTAAAA
The DNA here is from genome assembly GCA_004027455.1 of Hydrochoerus hydrochaeris. Lineage (NCBI taxonomy): Eukaryota > Metazoa > Chordata > Mammalia > Rodentia > Hydrochaeridae > Hydrochoerus > Hydrochoerus hydrochaeris. Next base: position 8,097 of record PVLA01006801.1, read on the forward strand.
GGAAAAAAAGTCAAGTTTTACTGCAAGAAAAGAGTAAGCAAGTCACTGAACACAAAGAAAACCTGAGCAACTTGTCACAAGCAAGAAGAACACAAAGATATAAAGTGTATTTGGGATACGGTATCATGAAAGGGATTCTGGAGCAGAAAAAGGACATTAAATAAAAACTAAGGAAATCCAAGTAAAGTATAGAATTTAGTTTATTAAAATAATAATGTATCAATATGGGTTCATTAATCACAATAAATTTATTTCAATAAGGTAAAATGTTAATAGGAGAAACACTGCAGCGCATATAGGAATTGCATGTACTACCTTCACAATGATTTATAAATCAAAACCTAAAGTTTATTTTTTGTAAAAAGGAGGAAAGCCATGATTGAATGCACTGCAGCTCTCAGCTATAAACAACATTTATATAGGCACAATAATGTAAATATCAAATATTCATTTAACCAAAAATTGTAACATAATTGCCTTTGAAAGAGGGAGGACAAGTGGTATGTAAAAAGAGAGAGATGGGAGAGTAGCAGAACTAAACTTATGTTTACTATGAAAAAAGGTAAAATGTGGAAGGAAGTGTGTAAGGGCTGATGAAATGGGTAAGAGGTTGTCTTTCAGAAAAAGAACTGGGGAAACTTGAGCACAGATGGGCTTAGAACCAATGCACTTTGTTATCCAACCTTATCAAATGCTCACTTAACTTTCCAAAGATGTACATTTATTAATTTGATAAACATTAATTAAAAAAATAAATTTCAATGAAAGAAAGATCAGACTAACCTTAGTAAGATGCATGTTAAATGGCTTTGGTGGGTACCAGAGGGTGGACAGGGTGGTGAGGAAAGGACAATTCCTTCTACTAGAAACTTAGGATGGAAAAAGAGTGCTTAGGGGCCAGGATAGCAGGATACTTTTTAAAAAGCATTAGTGTGATGTTGGGAGCGGAGTATGTATGGTGGCCGGGGAGGTGGGAGGAGGGTAGGGTAAGAGCCAGTAGGGAGAACCGATGGGGTGAAGCCACAGAGGACTTCCTGAGCAAGTGAGGGAAAAGAAAGCAAATGGAAATGCTAGGTAAGGCATAACATTGAACTGCGAGGGAAGCAAAACCAACATGAGCACTCAGACAAATGGGGTAAGGGGGATTCCGGTACTCACATCTGCTTCCACAATAAAGTGTGGGAACAGAGGTTGTTTACCAAGGACAGCCAAGTAGGAAAGAGGGCTAAGAGTTGAGCAGGTCAGAAATGATTTAGAATAAACACGCTGAAAAATGTGATACTGATCAAATAAAAAATAGAAGAGAGCATTGAATGCCAGTGATTGGAACCAAGCACTCCTAGTATGCAACTTTATCCTCCATGCTCATCCTCTTGGACAAGGCAGAAGGACAAGGGACGAAGACATCAGATGTACAGACAGCGAGAGAACAGAATCAGTGGAGTGGTGAGTCACACACTGCTCATGGCCACTAGGGCCCATTTGAATAGACTGCAGTAGTGCCTGTATTAAAACTGTTGTAGCAAATGAAATTACTGAGAAAATCATTCCAAATTTGTCTAGAATGCCTTAAGAATCTGTTTCAGGCACACCTAATTTCATTTGGCTCCAGGCCTCCAAAGCCACAGAATAAAATAGGAGATAATGTTCTATGTGCAAAACATTTAGAAAAATATAATTTTGTTCAATTTGTAATAACATTTAAGTCTCCACTGCCTAATCAGCTAAACATAATCATAATCAGCTAAACAGGCACAAGACCAAATTGCATAGTTCTGAAGAACACATAAACATAATCATGTAAACAGTACCTCCTAAAGCATAGCATCTGGCGTGCTCACCATAAATAATTCACACTTGTGTTTCACCAAAGTACAGCTCATTTGCAACTCAATCCAAATACATTTAACAGAACTTTATGTTTCAATTTCCATATAAGCAGAATAGGGTCTTTTTATTTAATTTTTATGTTCAATCATAGTCTAAGACTATGCTTTTATGCAAAATGTTTTGGGTTTCCCAAGATGGCTATTGAAGCGAGTCACTTATATATTAAAAGTAAACTCTTCTGTACTTGTACAGAAAGACACCTTAGCCAATATATCATGGAACTGGCCATCAAAGGGCCCCCATGATGTGATGTCTTAAGGCAAGTGTGGTCACAAAAGGAATTGCAGGCCATCCAGATTGGAGGAGCTGGAGGCTCAGGCAGGGATGGTAGAACAGGGAGAAAGAAGAGCTATTCCTGTGTGAGGTGGCAGGAAGGGGGAAACAGAAATAGGGAGGGTGGGAGGTAAGAGGCAGGGAAAGACATTCAAGTTCACGTGCAGAGTAGGTCCTAATAACAGAGGATGCAAGCATAAATGGTGCACATGATCCCGTCTGGAGGAGAAAGTCACTTGGAATGAGAAAGTCAGATGGCCATGGCCAGGGTTTTCCTTCTGCAGTCTTGCCTTTCAATCACTACCTCTTCAATATCAAACTGGGATGAGATGTTTTGTGTTTAATAAGTACCACCTTGGCTCCTCACTCTACCTGAGAAGGTCTTTTTCATCCTGCAAGTGTCTGCTCAGTTGTTATCCTTCTTAGTAAAGATGTCCGAGACTCATGAGCAAAGCTTGGCATTCATTTCCCACAGTCTATTATCTGCACATCACTGTCACTAAATGTTACTACTGTTCTGCAAATGCCCCTAAGATCGATTTGTCTCTACACTGAAAGATTCTCAAGGATAAGAGTCATTTATTCATGTTTTCACCTTAGATGGTAGCATGGTTTGTCCTTAAATAATTAATATTTAAGAGTAAATGTTTTTACACAGGACAGGACCTTTGAATCTTCTGGAAGATTTCCCAATTCAGGCTCTGAAGCCCTTTCAGTGGCTCTGATGGCTCTGATCTCTGGGCTGAATTTAGGTAACTGTATCTGGCAATACTTCTCCAGTAGAGACTGAAGTTCTCTGTGGCTTACAGCTAGCTCCACCTTGGAGATGGTGTTTCAGATACTCCATAGTCACAGTCCTTATATCACTCATAGAGTTGCAGGCAAGTAGCCACTGCCAGGAACCCAGGATCCAGGGCCAGACTGTCAAGTCCTGGCCTTAGCCTATGAGTTTATTACCAACCAACTGTGGGAACTGGGCAGGTTCCTGCACCTCTGAGGTTTGCTGTAAGATTTAAATGAGACTCACAACACACAGTATAGGTACCTCTTAGATTTCCATCTACCTGAAATAAACTGCTTAAAAGTAGAAAAATTTTATTTTTGGCTTATTATTTCAGAGGTTTCAGTCCATGAATATTTCACCCTGTCATTCTAAGTTTGAGGCAAAACTTGACATCATGATGGAAGTATACAGTAAGCATGACTCTTCCCATTATGGAAGCCACATGGGAAAAAAAGAGGATGAGGTTTGAGTCCCAACATGCTCTTCAAGGGAACATCTCCCGCGACTTACTTCCTCCAAGTTGGTTACATCTTCAAAGTTTCCACTTCCTCCCAATAACAGCATCAGCTGGGGATGTAACCTTGAACAAATGAGCTTTCGGGGGATATTTAAGATCAAACCATAACAGCCCTCAAACTGAGTATGACTGGCAATGGATCAAAGTCTCAGTCATACTCTCGCCTTTCATTCTTGCTGGTTGTAATAACAGGGATGCTTTGTGTGTTTATGTAGCTTGATAATACTCCCACAAGGCTTTCACATGGTTGACCTAATTTAAACCTGTTCAATATACTCTAAAAGGGAGCAGAGAATATTTCGTTTCCCTCACATTGTAGATAAGGTAATTTTGTTTCTTGAAAGTCATGGATCAGCCTGCACACCCCTCTGTGTTCAAGTGAAAGTAAACACCCTCTTGTGCCAGCTTTGACTACCAACTCCTCAGGAGACATCTGCAGTTCCACTGAGAAGTCATACAGATGTTTGGGTTTCTGGAAAAGAACTGCAGGGAAGTAACCATATCTGCTGAGAATGAGAGGAAAACACCACACCGGAAGTACAACTTCCATCTAAAAGGTCAAAATTCCAGACCAGGAGAACAGTGTTGCTAAGGTGCACAGGTGTCTGAAGAAGGAAAAAGAGGATGTGCTGCAAAGGAACATTGGGGAAGATCATGAAGGCCTTGGGTAACAATCACATTTTATTCACTGAAGCCGAATCAGTGATGCAGAATCACTGAGGATTGTTGGTCAGAAAATGAACAGGTTCAACACTTAATCCCTGGCTTTCTGAACTAGTTAAAGTGACAATAATAAATAATAAAACTTAAACACACCCTAGGCACTGCATAAGTGCTGAATGAAAACTAATTCATCTAATCTTCAGGACTAACATTGAGTGGATCCCATTACTTTCCTTATGTTACAGATGGAGACATTGGGATTGAAGGACTTGCCAAGGTCAGGTAACTTGTGCTTTCAGCAATCTAAGTGGGGTCTGCTTGTGGTCTGGCCCCATTCATGCACGGCACCTTTCAGAAAACTGAAGAGCAGGCAGAATGGTTAGATTACATCAGTGGTAATGCAAATGGTGGTGGCCGGGTGTTAAGAACTAATAAATGTAGGCTTTTCAAGATTATTATTTTATGTCTTTAGAAATAATGACAAGTAGTTCCAAAAATCTCTCCTAAAATATCTTTGTAAATAGTATGGCTGGTAAGAATGACTCAGTTTGGCAGGTAAGGAGATATGCACAAATGTTATAAAAATTTGCCTTCTAGCTGTTGTCCCCATTAGTTAGACTGATGGAACCGATCCCTGTACCTTACAGTCATGAAATAAACAATGACTCAAGCACAAAGAACTGAAGGACAGACACCGAGGCTGTGTTCAGACTTCTGAGGACACACTTCCTAAAAGATATTTGGCAGGAAGAGCTGGGAGAATAGAGAGGTGGAAAAATTTATGGAGAGAAAAATAAAAACTGAAATACTTCAACTACCTTTGAAAATGAACAGAAATCTCAAAGCAGAAAACATTTTCAAACTCAGAACCAAAATGGAAAAAACAGGACAGTGATAAACGAAAGCCCATCACATTACCCAAACCCATCCCGGGTGTCTTCTTACTAGGATGCCGAAAGCCTCTGCACTGAGAGAAGCCCCATCTGGATGCTTTGGAGATGCTCCTTGCTGACCTCATGCTTTGGGCAGCTTAATGGATAAGCAGATCACGTTTGATGTGCTGCTTTTAATATCTGCCTTTGTTTTCTTTTATTAGCATCCTCTCCTGATTATGAATTTCATCCAAGATTTCCCTGAGAGACTATTTCCAAGACTCCCTCATTTTGTGATGCTGACTGCTTATCAATCAGTATTCTCTGCAGAAGTCATTCCTTCTGGCAACTTTTGCTGTATAATACTCCTTCGAGCTATGATGCATACTCACTGTTCACCCAACTGTGTTCCCTTCCCTCTGAGCACCTCCTTAATGTTAGGTACACCCTGCATTCTAGGACAGGACTAGCCAAAAGAATATGGACAGAATGACATCCACCAATTTCAGGCTGGCCCATCAAACTCTACCACACACAGCAATGGATTCTATTTTGGTCATATTGTTTGAGGTACAAATTAGGCAGTCATGTGGATTTGAAGGAAGTCTGAAGCATAGACAGTCATGATATTGTCTATGAGAATGAGAAAAGGACCAAGGTCAAGCCCAGGAAGACCACGAATGCTTAAGTCAGCTTATTCCCAAAAGCATAAGATAGATCAAAAAAAGGAGCAAGTGAAAGCAGGATGAAAGTTCATGAAAGTTGCCAGGAGACAGAAACCCATGGTGACAACTGTCATTACAGGTTCTGTAAGATGAGGAGTAAAACAAAGCTGCTAGATTTGCTGGCACCAGCCCCCCACCCACAGAACTTGCCAGCTTCTAAAGGGGCAGAGGGCTTGGGAGTGGAGCAGTGGGACTAGATGAAAGAATGGAAGTACATACAGGAGTGTGGACTTCTGACGTTTATGAGGGAAAAGACTGCAGAGACAGAAGAACCGTAAAAAGCTGTGACAAAAATATGTTAAACATCTAATTTTTATAAAAGAATTATTACAGAAAAGGACATTTGACATTAATTGCACTCCAAATACTCCCTCTTACTTCAAACATGCTTGCTATTATCGCCACTTCCTGAAATAGTTCTGGAAATCCCCTTCTATGAATGGCACTAGCTGCTCTGTCATAGCTGCCTCAATGTCCTGAGTCAATTCGGTGCTTACTTCTCATGTTCAAGTGGAATTGGGAAACAGTCAAAAGTCTCACGGTGCCAGAGTCAGTGAATAAAGTGGATAAAGACTAGCAGTAATGCTTCTGAGAGGCGGGATTTCAGTTGGCTGGCACCTGGCATGAACATTCACTGTGTTTTTGATCACACCTAGCATGGGCACCGACAAAATGCTTCAGGAAATGGCAAGAGCCATAGGATAAACATGTGTGGGTAGAAGTATTCAGTGGGGGATTAATAGAAATGTGTATTTTACTGTAACCAATTTTTAAAAATATTAACATGCATATTTTTTGGTCAACAGTTGTAGTAATAGGGAAAGGAGTTTTAAAAGGAAAGACAAAGCAAATTAGAAATTAGATCTATATCACCTTCCCAATTTGGGGATGATAGGAAAAAGCAGTGAATAGGAATGAGAACACATGCAAAGCAAAATCCAGGAAGTAATACATAAAAATGCTAAAGGTGATTGTCTTCTGATGGTGGGTTTTATTTTTCTACCTCGTAAATTTCTGTCTTTCCAAATTTATTAGTGAATTTTGTATGACATTTTTAACAGTAGAATGGTTTCTTTTTTTGCTCTTGTGGTACTGGGTTTGAAACTAGTATCTCCTGAATGTTAAGTATTCTGCCACTAAGTTACATTCTCAATATTTTTAAAATCAAAATATTGGTAAATTTCCCAGGCAGAGTTCAAACTTACCACCCTCTTGCCTCAGCCTCCTGAGTAACTGGGGCTATGGATGTATATCATGCCTGCCTTATTTTTTAATGAGAGATGCTTATCTTGCTCATAAGCAAAAGCAGAAAGAACCAGAAACAGAAAGGAGGAACAGTTCTCAAGGGCAATGGAGCACTGGAATCCAGACCTGTGGGGGCACTTGATTTTTCTCTGTTATGCTTGGGCAAGGACCCCAACTGAGGAAGCAGAGGGGAGGCAGGGTATGTGGGGATCAGTGTGAAAGCTGAGGAAAATGTAGAAATACAGATCAGTGTTCCACACCCTACCCACTCATCACAAGCACCAACCACCAAGCTCCGGTGTGGTCCCTCCTGCAACTTCTTGACTCCATTGTCCCACCTTGTTCCCTCAGGCTGGACAGACTTGCAGTTCAGGATCTGTCCTGCTTCCTTCCTCCTGTAAAAATTGACTTTCCAAAAACAACACAAAACAAAGCAAAAAAATTCCACTTGGTCCCTGTGTGAGCCCCTGCAAGCTGCCATCACTGTGCAGCCTGACAACGGGAAACATCCATGAATTCACTCACACATGCGGCTGACAGACAATAACAGATGCTGTGTTTTCTGCTAATGAAGAGGTGAGTTTTAGGATTTCTGTAATTACATGCTTTAGAGGTGGGCATTCTCAGCTCTGAATCACTTGGATGGCAGCATGATTTTGCAATAGAAAGGTAGGGGGTTGTTCCAGATTTATTTAAAGCCATTATCAATCAATGTTGTTTGTCCAGTTTGTCCCGACAGATGAGCCCAGCCACAGAAATAGATGGATTTTAGATATCCACTTGTTATAGATGATTTAAAGTTACAGAAAGATAAATAATGGCATAAGAAAAGATTGTATCCAACAAAAAAGTCTTCCAATGATCAGGAGTGAATAAAGTCTTTTAAGAAATCCAAGCCCTGAAAGAGTTAGCAGCAGATCTTCACTAAAGGAAATCCTTGAGGATGTTCTTTAGGAAGAAAAGATACTATCTCAGAGGAAAAGAATGAAATACCAAAGAAACTAAAGCAAAGAATGGGAAAAATGTTGATAAATCTAGAAAAACACATGCATAAAATGAAAAGAATGAAGTAACATAAAAAATAAAAAGGATATTCCTAGGAAGCATAAGATATACAATAGCAGTAGCACAAAGTTAGAAAGGAGTGCTGGAATCTGAAGCAGTTTTATCCTACTGTGCTAGAGAAGAACCAAAAGTAATTCCTCTTCTCTGTTTCACTGCTCTTTATGGAACTTCTTTCTGCCTTTTCCCTTTCCTTCCCAGCCCTTCCCAGTCTCTAGTCACCTATGACAGTGACTTAGTTTCCACAAATGAATTACAACATGTGGTATTTGTGTTTCAGTGTCTGTCTTATTTCACTCAACATAATAATAACTTCTAAGTCTATATCTGCTGGTGCAAATGGCGCGATGTTGTTCTTTGAATAGACAATCAGTATTCCACTGTATAAACACACTACCTTTTCTTTATCCATTCATCTACTAAAGATCTGTATTTTGACTATTGTGAATACTGCTAAAAAAAACATGGTAGCGAATGCATGTTTTTGGTACAATATAATGATTTCATTTCCATTCAATATATATTCAATTGTAGAATTGCTAGATCATCTGGTAGTTTTATTTGTAGTTTTTTGAAGACTCTCCATAGTGTATTTTCCATAATAGCTACACTAATTTACATTCCCACCAATAATGTAGAGGGGTCTGTTTTCTCCATATCCTCACCAGTATTTATTCTTTGTCTTTTAGATGAAAGCTATTCTACCTGGAGTGAGATAATATTTTATTTGATTTTCATTTATCTGATGATCACTGAAATTGAGCATTTTTTCATGTATTTGTTGACTCTATTTTTTTAAGATGAGTCTTTTAGTTGTTGAGCTCATTTTTAATTGGATTGTTTGCGTATTGGTGTTCCTTATATATTCTGATATTATTCCCTATTCAGATGAGTAGTTTGCAAATATTTTCTCCGATTCTAGGTTATTTCTTAATTCTGTTAGACATTTCCTTTGCCATGCAGATGATTTTTAATTAATTTGATATAATTCCATTTGTCTATTTTTACTTTCATTGTGCTTTTAGGGTTCTAATTAAAAATTTATAACCTAAGCCAATGTCTTAAATGTCTTCTTGGCTTTCTTGTAGCAATATAATAGATTTGTGTTTGAAATTTAGGTCCTTTGTCCAATTTGAGTTGACTTTTGTGAATGGTGATAGGAAGAGATCTAGTTTCTTCTACATATTCATATCCCAGTTTTGTGAACAATATTTAATGAACAGATTCTTTTTTCTTCATTGTATTTTCTTGGTGCCTGTATTAAAAATCATTCTGTTCTATGAAGTGGACTAATTTCTAAGATTATTTTCTGGTTTTCTGTTCTCTATTCCACTGGGCTGTACATATTTTAATGCTAGTACCACGGTATTTTATTTACTGTAATTTGGTAGTGTGATTTTAAGTTGGATATTGTGATAGTGCCAGCATTTTATCCCTTCAAAACATTTTGGCTGCACTGGGTTTTTTGTGGATTCATGAGTTTTGGGAATTTTTTTCTATTTCTATTTGTATGATAAAAGTCTTCTATATTTTGATGAAAATTGCAAGGTTCTTTCACATTCTTTGTGTTTATTCCTAAAATATTTATTATTTTTGTAGCTTTTGTAAGTGGCACTGATTTTTTTTCTTTCTTTTTTCTTTTCCAGGTTCATTACTGGTGTATAAGTGTTCTATTTTTTTGGTATGTTGATTTTGTGTCCTGCACCTTCACTGAATTTGTTTCCAATTTCTAAACATTTTGGGGGGGTAGTGTTTAAAATCACATCAATACTTTGCTGGGTGTTTCAGTTTGATGCAATTCCACTTATCTGCTTTTGCTTCAGTTATCTGTGTTTTCTGGTGTCATGATTAAAAAGTTTGGGCAAGGTGATTCATTCCATGTAGCAGGCTTACAAGTTCAGAGGTGGAGAGTCCACAGGACCTCTGTGTGTACTGAGGAGCCAGAGGATCCAGCAGCTGCTCTGCACAAGAAGATGGATGTCAAAGACCAAGAGACTTCCAGGATGAAGCACCAGTCATGGTCGAAGGCCTGGAAGCTCACTACAGAGTTGCTGTAGAAAGCAGAGACCTAAAGACTAAGTCCAGATGTAAGGGCAGTAAGGACACATGTGTTAAGGAAAGCTGGAGATCTTTAAAAAGCACACATTTCTTCCTTCTTTCCCTTTCTGTCCTTCCAGGCTACAAGTCTATTGGTTTGTGCCAGCCACAGCCAGATGCGACTTCTTCCCTCAGTTTGGTGGCCTAAAAGTCAACCATCTGCAGATAAACCTAGAACTGTGTACTAATCTACTAGACATTTCTTAATCCATTCAAACTGACATGTCGTGGCCAGTGGTCCGACTGTGGGACCTGATCAACAGGGTAGATGGGCTGCAGCAGTGATGTCAGTAAATGGGTTATTAAAAGTGACAAACCCTGAAGCCGAGTACATTTCAAGGCGAATACATGGAATCCTGTCTTCCACAGTGAGCCACATCCTGCGCCATATCCTCCCCATCATGATGTCCCACATTACCACAGGTCACAGGCAAACATGCCAATCAGTAGTGGACTTGGAGTACTCTTTAGTTCCATATAAGTTGTCTCTAAGATATTTGTTCTCCCTTTCCATCTGACCTTTGTGCTCTTCAGAGCCACATTTAGGATGCAGTAATTTTTGGAGTTGCGCCATTTTCTCAAGGAGCTGTCACCCCTCACCTTCCCAACTTTTAATCCCGAGGCTTTTTCTCCATTTTGTTCTTTCTGCAGTAGATTTTTCACAGCCAATTACAACTGGAATCTTACTCATTATTTACCCCCCCCCCCAAAAAAAACCAAGTTTCCTTATATGCAAGGGCAAAGACAAGTTTCTTTCTTAAATTCCATATGAAGTATGGAGAAATAACTTGCATTCCATCCTTCAATGCATCAAAGAATGATTAGATAACAAAACTGTTTCATTTCCAATTAAAACAGTCTGAGCATTCATTTGCTATCAGGCACAGTTCTGAGTAGTTACTTAACATGACAGAATAAGGGGGCAGTTTACACAGATATTGTCTCCTCTGCAGTTGTGATGGAATGACCTGAGGAAGGGTATGGTGAGCCATCAACTGAGGTCTAGATTCCTCCATTCTCTCACTTTTTTTCTGGCAAGGAAAGCATAGGTGGGCAAAGGGGAAATTCTTAAAAAGATAATACTGCAGTTAGAAATATTTTCGTTTAAAATTATATTTCTAAGATTTTTCTCATCATGAGATAATCTCCAACATTACTTTTAATGGATGCCTAATAATTTAGAGATCCATGATAACCCATTTTTTAAAATAAGAAATCCTTTTATTTTCAGATTTTTTTGTTGTGTTTTATTTCTGGTCATTATATATAGCCTTAGTCCATTTTCTGTTGTTATCACTGAATGTCACAGACAGAATACTTTATAAAGAATAAAGATTTATATAGCTCAGGGTTTTGGAGGCTGGGAAGTCCTCATAATACATCATGGCATGATAGAAGCCATAGCATAATGAGACAGTGCCAACGTGCTAGATTGGGTGTCTCACTCGTCTCATAAAGCCCCCACTAGCATCATGGGAGTCTCAACCTCTTAACCTCTTCTAATCTGCATTACCTCTTCCAGGCTCCAAATATCATTAACATATGAATTTGGGTATTGTGCTTCAAACATGTACACTTTTAGGGACATATTTTATATATATATTTTTGTTACTGGGACTTGAACTCACTACCTTGCACTTGCCAGGCAGGTGTTTATGCCACTGAGCTAAATCCCCAGCCCTTAGGGACATATTAAAATCATAGCCTATGTAATGCCTCAATGATCATCCTTATAAATAAACATAATTATTATTATTGTTGAATCCATAATTATTTTGTTTGAATGTGTTTCTAGAAGTAAGATTGTCAGGCCATAAAATGTAAGCTTAAAATAAAACCCTGATAAACATTACCAAATGTTCTTCAAAGACTTTGTATCCATTTACATTCCCACTCTCAAGAGAGGGTCTTGCCATCCCAGAAAGGCAACGTCTTCTCACTCAAGAACTCAGTTTTCCAATTAGCAGAATGTTCCTCATAAACATCTTTTAGTTATCTTTGATTTAGCCTTGTGGGCTTTCAAATGTTATTGTTTTCTTCCTTTTCAAATGAAAAGCACTCTGCTTGCATGACATTTGATAAATGCTAATAAGTTAATACATTTCACATATTTTCATTCAAATGAATAATGACACTCATCTGTGTTTTATATTGGCCCCCTTCTAAGTATTATTATACATGCTAAATGTTCACAACTCAATAGATGGGGTTGCTTTTCATATAAAGAATTTGAAATGTAAGAGGATAAATGGCTGAGATTAAATTCCCGGCATTCTAGCTCCAGAATCCATGCACCTAGTCACTCTATTCTAATATCTCTCAAATCCAAAAGTAGTTGAAAATTTGTTCCTTAGAAATAGCATAAATAACTATATTGATTGCTTTTTTCTTGACATCAAAGGTACAAAATGTTTTCCCAAAGTTTTCTATTAAAAAAGTTAAGCTAAGTAATCACGTGCTTTTTTTAGCTTTCTATTACTGTAACAAATGCCTTTTAAGTAAAATAAATAAACTTATAAAGAGATAAGATATGTTCTGGCTCTCAGAGGTGTTAGCCCATACCCTTGGGTCTTGTGCTGGCACAGTACATCACACCAGGCGACACACGGTACAGGAAGCTGCTCACCTTATGATAGCCAGGAGTCAAATAGAGAGCAACAGAAGGACCAGGGTCCCAAAGTCCCCTTCAGTGCTCTCCCCTGATGACCTAGCTTCCTCTTACTAGGTTAATGATCCCACCATGATCCCACCATGTCTCATAGTGACACAGTCTGGGGCCCAGGTCTCTAACACATGGGCCTCTGGGAGACATTCCAAACCCAAACTATAGCAATATGCCATCTGGCTATCCCAGTTTCAAAAGTTCTTCTAGTCAGTGTACTCACTGACTCTCATCTGTCCATGGTTGAGTTAATTGTTCTAAATCTGAGGTTTGATTTAAACATATGCTTTATCCATATTGATTTAAACAGAGGCACCACATCTTATTAACTGCATATGTCCTTTCCCCGTATGTGCCACCAATGACTTCCAGGGCAGTCAGTGCGCACCAGTTAAGGTAGGGGAATTCAAAAGCAACCCTGTACACTCTAGAGCATAGCTGGCCATGTCCCTACTGTATCCAAGGCAGATCATTCCCGGGATATCTGAAACAAGTCTATGCCTGGAAAGGCAGAAAGCCCTTCTCCGTAGGATGTATTTTGAAGGAAGCATAGATAATCAAAATATGGAAAATGATTGATCAGGACCAAATAGATTTGGAGAATCTGGTATGGAAAACTCAGTGTGAGGTAGGATTTATACTGGGACAGCCCTAAAGCACCTGAAATGGAGACTATATGAAGGAAGGAATAGCTCCACAGTAAACATCATGTAAGGTTATCTTAAGTTACAGTTCTGAGTCCTGAAAGAAAGAGCTCTGTGGCCAGAGTATCATTCACTTCTAAAAGCACCAGCAGAAAGAGAATTTTGCAGATCCTGATGTGCAGACTACTATCAGTGGCTATGATCTTTGCCAGAAGGCCAAATACCCATCCTTCAAAAGGAAGCAAAAGACTTAATATGGGACAGCCGCTGTCCCTACTCCCAAAGTTATTATCCTAACCTGCTCAAGCTTATAGCCAGAGGGGAGAAGGACAAGTGCTGAATGGCAGGAAGTTCCATGGTGGTGGTTAGGAGAAGGAGTAAGACTGCAAACCATCTGGTGTGGTCAGACATCTAAAATTGTGGGTGAAACTGACAAATGATCTCTGTTTAAGATTAGCCAAGAAGAAAAACTAGAGATCACATATTCTGCTTTGTGCCAACTGTGCAGACATCCTGACAGTCAGCACCCTGTTTTGCTCTTAAGTGTCCAATGTGACAGATAAATTGTTCTATCAGGCATTTTGTTCCCGTCAAGATGGAGTAGTCTCATTCCTTGCTAGTCTTGCCTCTTATAACTCAAAATTCTGGGCACAATACAATAAACAAACATGCAAAAACTGAATGGTAGAAGAAAGACAATGGCTGGGACTTCAAGATTAGAGACACAATATAAAGGGGGAGTTTTCCTGGTTTCTTTTAGATTCTCCTTTTCCTAGAGAGGCACTAGAGAAGCCTGCAATCTGGAACTGTGAACAAATACAGATAAGGAAATCTGCTCCTATAAACAAATAAGCAGAAAACCTTTTAAAAATATCAATCCATTCAAAACATCAAAAGGAAAATTTTCCATGTCTCCATCACTCTGGGGTCTCAATAGGACTGAACAGAGTTGAATTTTTACCTGTGTGTAATGACAAAACATCAAGGTGGGCTGCTTACGAGTTGGCATCTGATTTTGCAGGGATGGTGTCAGCCTTGCATTGGGGAACTGAACTTCTATCGCACAACACTAAGGTCAGGTGAGGGAGGGCCTGATACTGCCAGTCAACATTTCACACTCCCTCTGTTCCGACATCAGCACCACACCAGATCTAATGGCCCAGAGTCAGTGCAGATTCCACAAATTAAGGTACTAAGGAAAGTCTGCTGTTGTTTCAGAAAACAGCTGCATTGTGGGTGTTCCTAGGTCATTTACATTCATGATCAACTGGCATCAAATTCAAGAAGTCCCATAACCTTCTCAGGTTTGAAAATTCAGTGAAGTGATATGCCATTGCCAGGAAAGCACTATAATTATGATTACGGTTTTATTATAGAGGGAGTTATAGATTGAAAACTGGTGGTCAACTTAACGCCAGCTGAATTACATCAGCATGGAGCTGAGCATAGATGTTTCACCTGAGGAAGGTTGCCAGCATAAATGGAGACGTGGAGAAGGAGAAAGAAGTATTCACACTAGTGCACTAAGGCGTTAGCAGTTGAGGCATTGTGGGTCCTTGTATGAGTTGCTGTTTGAGCTGTTGGTTCTCCTGGAGAAGCTCTGGTCTTTACATCAAGCATTGCTTCCTGGCTCTGGAGAGGAAGACGTGTGCCACATGGTTTTTAGAATAAACTCGTCACACTGGCTTCCTAACATGTACTCAACTGTGCTTGTCGTCAGAGGAGCGCGGGGCCTCCATGTCGCTGAGGATGGCTGTAGTGCTTTTCAGCACAGCCCTGATCTTTGTTGTGAGTGTGACTTCTCAGCTCCAGAACAGAACCCACAAGTACAGCTCCTTCACCCTGCTGGCATAGACTTTCTGGCTTCCACTGCTGACCTTTGGGCCTTCCCAGCATGGATCCGTAAAAGAGACTGGTGTGAGTCCTTCTTGTGAGCTCTAGACCTCCAGTTGGACTCGTGGGAGGCATTGTCGTGAGCACTGGGTCTTTATCTGGACTCATGTAGGACATTGCTGTGGGATTCAGGCCCTTGGCTAAAATTCTATGTCTTTAGTGATGTGGGTAGATTTCCTGCATTTTCTTGGGTGACCATCTTAAAATAATATTATAAACTCCATGTCCTGATTTAAATTGTTCTCTGTACAACCCATGACTACAACCCAGTGTAAAAATCAGGACTAGGCATAGGGGAAGGTCTGGAGTATCCCAAATGCAGAGTTCCCATCTCTCCATACAATCTGGAGGTATCACACCCTCTAGAACATCAATATGTTTGCCAGCCAGGAAACTTCATTGAACCTCAGTACTCAAACTACTTGAGGAGGGATCATTACATAAGCAAGATAGATCAAATCATTGTCCTCAATTTTCAACTCAGTGGGCAACCCTATACCCTCCTCCAGAAGTCCAGCTGGCTCAAAGCCCCAGCCTCTAAGCCCTTCTGATAATCAGGCACCATCCTGAGCCACTTCATCTCTTAGGATCAACTAAAGTGCAATCCAAGAATATCAAAGACACTTCTCTTGCTCAGGAATTTCCAAAAATGTCTAGTCTCCCTACCAAGAATGAGACAAAAGCCCTTGCAAATCTTTATTTTATAATATTCTTCCATTGGCCCCATCCATTTCCAAGCACAGCAGGAGCACACAGGTAGCTACACTTCTATCCCCACCCACCAGCTCAAGGGAGGGTGAAGAGAAGGGAGATGGAACTGGATGAGGCACCACGGTAACAAGAGCAATACTAGCAGAGCTCAGAGTGACCTGAATGTCCATGCCCTGGAGATTGGCACATTGCACTTTAACCAGAGCCCTACCTGCAAAAATATTAAACAAAGTTAGAATCTCTCAATTTGATACCCAAAGTGTCCAGGATATGGTTGAAAACCATTCCTTAGACTGAAAGCCAGGAAACTAACCATACGAGGGAGGAAAACCAGTCAACACACACAAGCACAGAGATGACACAGATGTTGAAAGTGTCTTAAGTTGTATAATTGTCCTAATTATAAATATGCAGATCATTCTCATGCTGGAGAAAAACTCATTCGCAGAAGCAAGGTCACTATGAGGAGTGGCTTTTAAGAAGTCAAAGTGCCAGTGTGAAAACTTTTTGGTTCAGGGAGGAGTCAAGGAGGGAAGAAAGCAGAAGGCAAATAGCTGAGCCAAAGCTAAGACTTCTTCAAAGACCAAGGAGAGACCAACAGCTATTAACTAAAAGGAGGCTAGAGCCCCAGCTCATGGAAACCCTGAAAGACCCAGCAGCAATCGGCCCTCACCCATGGGAAAAATGGTCTCCAGTTCTGTCTTGTTTACTAATGGCTCTCCCAAGATCAGGCCTATCCATCTTTTCATGGGATCTTTGGAGTGGAAAAGTCACAAGGTTAGAAGGATTTGTCCCTTCCTTCCACAAACTGTCACACTATAAGGAAAAACCTAAGAAAAACACAACTTTAAA
Source organism: Hydrochoerus hydrochaeris (assembly GCA_004027455.1). Lineage (NCBI taxonomy): Eukaryota > Metazoa > Chordata > Mammalia > Rodentia > Hydrochaeridae > Hydrochoerus > Hydrochoerus hydrochaeris. Next base: position 24,987 of record PVLA01006801.1, read on the forward strand.
TTCCTCCTGACTTCTCAAGTTTGAACATTCATTCCTCCAAGGGAACCTCCTGTTTCATGCCCTCACATCTCTAGTCCATAAGCCCCAGGATGCACAGGGTGCAAGCTCTTTGCTGGGGGGCTGTGTATTATGATAAAGCCAGTCATAGTGACCATGAAGTCACTGGGGCCTGTGCAAAGCAAGCCCCTGGATTGGAAGGCCATGTCATTCCTCAAGCTATGGAGTATTGTTTTGGCAAAAAGCAAGTGACTGTATGTCCTCACTGTCAGGAAAGCATCCAACACCCCCCTCACCCAGTTCATTGTGAGCACACCCTTCCCCCATATGCACCCTCTTTTCCCTAGGTGTTCTTTGTGTCTGCTGAGGGGGCTGCACCTCCTCACTGGCAAAAAAGTGTCAAGGCACCTAACTCTGGTGAGGAGGCCAGCAGCTGTGGAGAGAGACATGGTAAGGACCACAGCTCCAGCTTGCATGGCCTCACAGAAGCTAGAGGCCAAAATGAATATGAAGTGTTCCACGGAGGGCCCAGAGACCAAAATCTGCCAAGTAGAGAGGCCCGAGTACATCCTGCCAGCATACGCTTTTTCAGCTGACTGTATTTGAGAGTAAACGCCAGAGAAAATGGAAAACTTAGAATCTTACATCTTAGAAATAAATCAACACTAGTTCCAGGTTTCTATTTCAGTTGTTTGCTGCATGATCTGCCCTGTTCATATGTTGCAGTGGCCTGCTGCTTTGTGCTCTCCTGTGTTCTTGAGAGTTAATTTTTCATCTGGGTGGTCTATCACAAAATAGGCCCCTTTTAGGGACTCCTAAGATTTTAGAGCTGGAAAGGAGTATAGAGATTGACTACTTTAACATTCTATTTTTAATGATAGAAATATGGGGTCTAGAAAGCTTAGGTAAGTTGCACAACCTTGCACAGCAATCTAGTGGCAAAGCCAGGAATGGTGCTGAGGTCTCCAGAGGATGCAGGACTCTTTCTGACTCTATAGTTTTTGGTTGATTCTAATTTCAGGGTTGATTGCAAGTACCTTAATTTTAAAAACACTTAAAACCTCTAGATACTTCTCTAAACATTTCTGCTTCCTTGGGCCAAATAATTCACCATTTTAGAAATCAGCCCATCAAATCAGCCAAATGTTACCCTATGCAACTGAGTTGAAGGACTTCAGATTTTGTGATATTAGAATGATGTTTCAAGTTGATTTGGAGCCCAGATTTTGTGTTTTAGGTAAACCTGCCATCTCTTTTTATTTATTTGGAGGATAGGATTAGTTATAACTTACTTACCCAACACCACATTCTCATAGCAGGAATCAATCAAATGATCATGGTAAAATAGGATTGGGAAGCCAGATGTGCTGTTTATGTTTTCGGTCAATAACACAAAGCAAAGAAAGCAGCAGCTGGATAGGAAATACACACACCTAATGTCCCAGAATGTTCATAAGCAGTTCTGGGTTTTGAATTTTATATAAAGCAATAATTGACTAATGCCTATACTAATAGAAAATGTTTCACAACTCCTAGAAAATACATCAGAGAATGAGCAAGGGCTAATTGAATAAAATTTCTTACTGAATCCATATTGTGAAGACACTAACTATATCAATCCTAAAACCAATCTCAATCTTGATACCAAAAGCAATGTTACTTGTAATGGATTTTTGATGGGTCCCAAAAGAGGTATCTTCTCAGAATCCATGAATGTGATTTTATTTTGACAAAGAGAGTTTGAAGATGTGATCCATTTAATGATCTTGACCTTATTCTCAGTTATGTGAGTGGATCCTAAATCCAATGGTGTATCCTCATAAGAGGAGGCATGGGATTTTGCTCAGTGATAGAGTACTTACCTACCAAGGGTAAGGTCCTAGGTTGGAGCTCCAGGACTGGGAAAAGTGGTGAGATGATACACCAGAGAGGAAGAAGGGAAAGAGAAGGAAAGGACAAAGTCCTGGGTTAGATTGCCAGTACCAGGAAAAAAGGGACAGGGTGTGGAGGTAGGAGAAGAGGAGGAAGAAGAAAAGGAAAGGAGAAGAGAGGAGGGAAATGGAAATGAAGACACAGGAAAAGTCAACATGAAGATGAAGACAGAGGATACTATGATACTGTCACAAGCCAGGGAGGAGCTGCGACCACAAGTACCTGGAACAGACAAGAAAGAATTCTCTCCTAGAACTTCAAAGGAAATATGGCTCTGCAGCCACACTGGTTTGTCCCTATGACAAGGATTTTAGACTTCTGGCCTCTAGAATTGTGAGAAAATAAATTTGCTTGGCTTCTGGCTTTCCAGTTCCAATTTCTGTTTCCATGGTCACATCTTTTCCTTTGTATCTAGTCTCTCTCTCTCTTATAGGGACACTATGACAGCATTTAGCAATCATTCACATAATGCAGGACAATCTCTTCATCTCAAGATTTTGTTTCAGTTACATCTGCAATGAATTCACCTTTACAGTTTCCAGAAATAGAGACTTAACATTGGGAGGCCATTGTGTGCCTATTAGAATCCCCAAATCTCATTGCCTTTAACATGGTAGAGACAAACATGGTTGGATGGCTTTTCCCTCATCTGGTGATGTGTTTTCTGAGCACACAGCTGTCAGAGAGACCTGAGGAACGATTCAGGTCCTTTGTTCCGATGGCTTAAATCAGCTCAAATCTATTCTGGTTAGAATCCATTAGCTGAAACAAGTTTTTATGATTGATACATTATGTCAACTTGAGAAGTTTAAAAGTTTAACTTCTAAGAGACTCAATGGCACCATGATTCTTACTCTGTAAATATCCTTGCAAAGGAGGGCAAGGAGATTTTGTGAGTGCTATGTTGCCCTGGAGGGAAGGGGGGCCTGTGCACAATATTAGCCAGGACAAAAGACTTGTTTCCTCCTTTTTGCTCTGGCTGCTGCCTTGAAGTGTTGCCCTGGGCCGCCACCCCACCTTGGAACCAGCTGATTACAGACTGAAACCTCCACAATAGTGAGCTAAATAAAACTTTCCTTCATTCATTTTGGGTGTCGGGTATTTTGTGCCAGCAATGAGAGAAAATTAACGGAGACAAAGTCTCAGGGAATAAACTGCAAAGAAGGTCAAGGTGTACAAAAGAGCAAATGGGTGCTTGAGAACTGTAGAGTGCCTGCAGCATGAGAAGAGAGGTCATGAAAGTGCCTGGGATCTATGCTATGGGACAGTTATGACTTCTGCCACCCAGCATTTCTTCTTCTGCAGCCTCCCCTGTAAGAGGAATTTTCTCTAGTTAAAAGTGCATGGTCTATGCTGCTCATCTCCTCCCAATATTCCGGGAATTGAGCTGTTATAGTTTAAAGCTGCCTAAGTTAGACAAGGACAAGGATAGAGCTGACTAGAAATCCGGGTTGTGAGATAAAGACAGCCCCCTCTCCTGACCAAGGAATTTATAGAATGTACCTTTCCTACACATCTGCTGCTCATATTAGGAAGCGCCCTCCGCCGCCCAACTCTAGACCTCCCTATGTTCGTCTCCTCCAATAAATGTAAAAAGCCATTTAAACTAACCAATGCCATCTGCTTCTGAGACCACGCTTGCGAAGACCCCTCCTCCCTTTGTTCTAAAGCTTAAAAGCCCTGCTCCGGCTCAACTCGGGGCTCTCTGTTCCTGCGTGTTCAGTGAGCCCCACGCATGCTTGGACAATAAAGACCCCTTGCCAATTGCATGAGAAGGCGTCTGTTGGTGTCTTCCTACACGCGGTGGGCATCTCGACCCCCACACCCCTTCTCTGCAGAGCTGCTCTCTCAACTACCCCATCTCAGTTCTGGTCTTAAAGGCTGCAGTACTATCTGTTCTATCCAAAGCCTCAGTGGAGAATTTTTCAATTTAAATGCTCAGTAGAAAAGATAGCTCTTCCTTTGCCAAGTTGGTGCAATGCAATTCTGATATTAGTTAGACTAAATTTGGTCAAACGTCACAAGTTAAACTCATAGTCTTCCCAGTCTACCCTCACTTCAGACATGATTCAGGGTCCCCTGGCCACATACACTTCAGATAATTACTGCAAATGCAAAGGTTTCATAACTATCTCAGGTTTTGTAGTTCCTTAGAACAAGCCAAGGAACTCAAAAACTTAGCTTTACATCACTACACTTAACATCACAGTTTATTATGGCATAAATATATAAATTAGTACTAAAAAGAGACAGTTATGATACAAAAATTCAGCAGATATTTAAATTTTTTAAAATATATTGCAATAAAAGACACAGTGCCATTAGGCCCCCTCAAAATATTTCCCTTCACTTTGACTGTACTTGTCACAACATTCTTGCCACTTTTTGATAGTTTTGGATGTTATCTTTTGTGGGAGTATTTAATTGTGTTTTCCTGGCTGCCTTGATATCTGAATTGACTCAGAACGTTTATCTTTCATGATGGTTTTGACTTTGCAAAACAGCCAGAAGTTGTATGGTGCCAAATCCTGTGAATGGGGTGGGTGAGGGCACACTGTAATGTTTTTGTTTGCCAGAAATTGTCATAAATGTTGATCAGCACATGTCTAGGAGGGTTCCCATGTCCTCAAGATGTGCCTGATGTATGTCCACCGGAGTTTTTATTGGGGTTTAATTGTGTAGGTATGATTGGTTGAGTCATTGGCCACATTGTTGAACACAGTTTCCCAGGAGTTCTAGCTGATTCCACTTGGCTCACAGCCCCAAATATCTACTGATTGGTCTTTCCTTTCAGTTATGGCCAGCCATTATCCTGAAACTATGTAGAGGTTGACCATGAGTCACCTTTCTGGTATAAACTCAGGTGTGGTCCAAGCAGCCCATGATGAATAGCAAAAACACTTATATCACTAGGGAAATTAAGAGAGTTTAGAGGCTTCCTCCCTGGGAACCAGGAACACAGGCCAGCCAAGTTCACCATGAAACAGCTGAGATGAAAAAGTCTGTAGGTCGTACTACCAGGAAAACCCATCTTCATCATAGACCCGGTAGAAAGTCCACTTGTAATCAGAGAGAATAAATCTAACAGCAAGAGGAGCTGAGAAGAGAGAGGAGCACAAGAAGTCAACACAACACAGTGGGATTCTTCCATGCAGCCCTGCCTGTCCCACTTAGAGAGTTAAGAAGTCCTAGTAGGGTTGAATTCCAGTCTCTTGAAGCCAGAGAAATGAACAGTATTTCCCTTCAGGCGAATACTATTTGGAATTTTGGCACATCTATTTATGTGCAGATTCCAAAAGAGGACAAAACTATACTTTTAGGTAAAGTTTAAGAACCATGAAACACACCTTGACACCAACACTCACTTCTTCAATAGTACATCAAAGATTACAATAACAGGGCAAATTCTCCAGGAAACAAATGTAAAGCAAGGGGAAACAACACAAGGGACCAGCCAGATCTTATCCTTACTTCCTAGGAGGAAGAGTCAGCTGGAAGAACAACCAGGGTCATGAAATTCTAAAAATACATATTGAATTTAAAACTACTCACCTTTGCTTCATTCATCTTTTTAAAACATTAACTTCCATTTCCCCAGATAACTTGGAGGTGCATTTCAATGCATGAAAAGTTGGAGGATCCTAATAGCAAGTCACACAGGAGAGAACATTTTCCACTGCTTGAAACATTAGAAATCACTGTTTTACACAGTAGGCATGCTTCTGTGACTCTGAGACACTCAGTGATCCAAGTCCTAGTTCATCACTGGTTCCCAGAGTTATGTCAGAGCTTGGTCTGACAAGGTCTGCTTGGTCACCCCCGCTAAGCGATATGTCATCCTCCCCTCCCTGTTGTGTATATACATTTAAAAAAGCAAGTGCTAAACAAGTTACTGCTTTTTTGGAAAGTACAAGATCAAAGGGGCTGACACAGAATCCTGGAGGCTGTTGAGGGAGCTGGATCAGTATTCCAGGTGAGATGAGATCATGGCTAATAATGGAGTAGTGAGAGGTTATTGAATCTGGATATAAATTGAGGGTGTGCCTGTGTTTGGGAGATATCACAGAAAGAGTTGAAAGTAATTTCCAGATTTTGGAATGCAGGAAGTGAAAGGATAGAGTTTCTTTTTACTGAGATGGAGACACTGGGAGGAAAAGCAGGTTTGGGGCAGAGAAGACATTGAAAGCATGGTTTACATGCCTTAAATTTAAGATACTAATTATGCATGCCTTACTCAAGCTGGGTTTATAGATTTCTAAGGTGGATTCATGAGTCTGAAGTTTAGTAGAAAGGTCTACAACTGGAGGTCTAGATTTCAGAGTCATCAAGTATATGAGCAATATTTAAACCATTGGATAGGATGAGAATGCCATGGGAGAGAAGATGAATAGAGAAGTGAATATGAGGACTAGCTCAAGGTTACCTCCATATTTGAAGTACAGAAAGCCAGAAAGATCCATAAAGAGATCAGAAAAGAGCATCAGAGCTATAGGAGGGGAGTGGAAGTGGTCAAGGCGCAAGCAGTGATTGACTGTCAAATGTTTCTGAGTAATCAAGAAAGGAAAATCATAAACTGGATTTGTAAGCACATCTGGTGTTCTGATGACAGTAGTTTCTGTGCAGTAAAAGACATGAAATTTCAACTGAAGAACATGACACAGAAACTTGAAGGAAGACTGGAGATATAGCTCAGCAGCACAAGCACCTACCTGCCAAGAGCAAGGTCCTGAGTTCAATTCCTGGTACCAAAAAAAAGAAAGAAAAAGAAAGAGAAAGAAAGAGAGAGAGAGAAAGAAAGAAAGAAAGAAAGAAAGAAAGAAAGAAAGAAAGAAAGAAAGAAAAGAGAAACTTGAAGGCGCGAAGGGAAAGTCAGTGAGTGGAGGGAAACCTCTGGAGGACTTCTGCTGTAAAAGAAGTAAGATAATCAGGGAGGCGAAAGCAAGAAGATCACAAGTTTGAACCCAATCTGAGCAACTTATTTAGGACTTGTCTTAAAATAAAAATATGACTGGAGTATAGCTCAGTTAGGAGGCCATTGGTATAATTCACAGTAAAACACATACTCGCGTGCACACACACACACACACACACACTCACACAAGCACACAAGACGTTGTGGTCTTAGGTGAGAGATGTTTTCAGGGCCTTCGTAGGTGTCATTTTGGGTAAAGCCGGATTTTGGAAATGGGGAAGGGTGGTAGGGCGGATGCTGGTCACTTAGGTCCCTATGCTCCGGCTCTTTTGTTCATGTCTGACCAAGTCAAGGGAGGCAATTTATTTTGGTAGAAGGGAAAAAGGATTTATTTGAAGATAGCTCCGAGGAGCTAGATGAGGCCAAGTCACAATCCCCTGATGTGCAAATGTGTTAGGGTTTTTTATAGCAAGGAACGGTGCAAGAGGGAATATACATGTTTATACAAATGTTCCGACTGATTTCATTCTTTCCTAGATACAGACCTCGCCCTCCCTTGTTTAAGGAAATGAAACTGGATTTGACATTTTAGCACCAGGATCTACATACTCTATTTGCCTGGATTTAGGAGAGGTGAGGGCAGTCCTTTATGTTCAGACCTGAGAAAGTTTGGAGAAGCCATTTCTTTTTAAGGAAGAAAAATAATCTAACTTGTAAAGTTCCATTTATCTATCCCAGTTACACTGATGCGAATGAAATTCTTAGGTGACAAGGTGGGAGCAGAGAGGTACACAATTTGAGGTGATAAATTTGGAGCTGATAAATCTCACTGTTTCAGCCTTTTTGTTTGGATTTTCTGCTCTCTACGGCCTAAATAGAATCCTAAAAGCATCACTTCAGTGGGAAACCCTGAAAGATTTTAATGAAGGACCTGTGTGATCAGTTCTGGTATGGGCCTTGAAAACAAACAGGTCAGCTGGCAAAACAAATTTCATCAGCTTCAGAACAAAGACACTCTCAGTGGCCTTGTAAAGCAATCAGATTAATGCCCTGTGTAATAATGCTTGATGATGTAATGCTTTCTTGTTTGATTCTGTCTAATGAAACTCTCAAAGTAAACAAAGAGCTGACCTTCTCCCAGCACACTCATCCTTATGCTGAGGTAATTTCCCTGAGTAGGAAGTTCCTCTTAAAGTTGCTTTGTTTGTTTGTTTTTGTTTAGCAGAAGACAGCGAAGAGGTCCCATATCCGAAGCACTTAGACCCTACCCAGGCTTGAGGGGATTTCCACAGACAGTAGGTGTGTCAGCTTTACTGCACCTTCACTGTAAGGTTGGAGAAACGAGTGACAGAAGGGAATGGGAAATTCATTACCATAAGCTTCCAGACACATATCCCTGTTAGACCATCCTAAGCATCAGTGAGAAAGACTGCCTGTGGGAAGCTGGTTTTGGAGGCAAAGGGCAGTGGCACTGGAATTTAGTAAAGGACAAAGTTTAGTCTCTACTGTCTTTCTGCAGAAGTTAGCCCTTAACTCCATTTTATTATTATTGGGCTTTTAGGGGAAGAGCCCTGGCTTAGGGGGTCTCAACAGAATGGGCTCAGTCACCTGTCCCAAACATGCCAGTAAAAGAGGACAGTGAAGAGCAGGAGAACAGAACCTGCAGACCCACTCTCTAAGTCTCTGTTATATTATTGGGCACCAACGGTTACTTAGACTCTTCTCCGTGAATACAACATAAATGTTAGGTGGGAATCTACTGCCTCTCTGTGCCCTATACTGCCCACAATCTACTTACTTTTTTTTTTTCTATGACAGGGTCTTGCTATGTGGCCCAGGCTGACCTTGAATTTATGGTGGTCCTCTTGCCTCAGCCTCCCTAATGCTGGGATTACTGCTATGTGACACCACACCCTGCAACCCTGATACTTCTAACCACCGTGGCTGATTCGGGTTCTTCTTTAGTCTATGAAGTACAGTCTATGAAGTAAATGCAACCAGAAAGAAAGATTTCTCTCTAAATTTTTTACGTGGTCATGGGTCATGGGTCATTTAATTCTTTAAATTACTTTCCTTTCCTGAAAGCAAAAGCAAATTGCCTCAGCATGACACGGCGGCTCCTTCAGAATCCCATTCCCAAATCACCTCCTCTACTGCAGCCAACAGTCAGGCGCCTCCTACTAGGGTTATCTGTGCTATGGCACTTACTCTTCAGGATGCCGTTGAGAAGGCTGTTTCACAGAGGATCATACTGCTAGCCCTGACAGGTTAAGAGCTATGCCATCTTAGCCAGGCATGGTGACGCACGCTGGGATACCAGCACTGTGGGAGACTGAGGCAGGGGGATCCCTAATTTGTTAATTGACTTAGTTATTGGCTGCTTTTCATTTGTTGGTTTGTGGCTTGAAGAACTTTCTTGGGAAAATAACAAAAACAAATTATTTGAGTATGCCTGTACTTTGAGAAATTTTTCCAGAAAACTGAAAATAACTGTGATGCTTTCTATTCCGTACAAATAGAAGGTGGAATCAAAAACTATCACATATAGGCTGGAATTATTACTCATCTCCAACTGGAAAAGAGAAACATCAGCTGGCAGAAGGTGCAGTTAGGTAAATTGATCTATTTTTGTCTTGAAGGCAAATTATTCTCAAAGCTGACTTACTGAACATATTTTTTTTTCCTGTTCTGTAGTAGTAATAACATTCCAAATAACAATTTGAATTAGCAGCAATTTCAAACGTTACTGGTTCCAGGTATGGCTGCTCACTACTTGAAAGCCAATATTCAAGAGCAAAGAGTTGGTGGGAAGGAAATCAGGTTTATTTAAAGACCAGCATCTTGAGAAGATGGAGTGCCTATAGTCCAAAAACTCTATTTTGGGAGGTTCAAGTCTATAAAATGACTTTCATTTGGGAAAGGAAAGGAAGTGTTGTATAATAAGAGACAGGAAGGATACTGAGCAGGATCTGCATCATTCAGGGCATGTCTCTCCTTTTTTACCTTCTCTCTGGCTAGACCACCAAAGCGGACCTTAACTTCCTTGTGGTACTCCTGGCATTCTTTAGATAGACTTGTTGCCGTTGTGAAAATTTAATATTACAATTTACGTGTTTTATATTAGCAGATACATAGAACTAAAGACTATTATCTGAAGGTCATCAGATATACTGTATTCTTTAAATCTAAATAAAGATTATTTAGAATTAACATCTTAAACATTTAGGTGCATCTTCTTGTGAGAATTTAGAATGCTGGGCAAATGGAGATAAAGTAACCTTACAAAGGACAAAGGGAAGAGAGTAATCCTGAGAAGGACAACACACCAGGAGGTGGCCACTGTCATACAAAGCTAGCAGTGAAGATTTAAAATATAGACCAGAATAGACTATTGCTATTAAATATAGGTTTGAGATATAAAGAGTTGATCATGGAAACTCTAAGTTTTTAATTTTAAATATTTTTCATATAGAAGAATCTCAGTCATAATAGTATATAACTTTAATGCTATAATTGTTCTGCATATAATTTTAATAGTATAACATTATATAATTTCTGTAGCATGACTAAATTATATGCTATATTATAGAGCATAACAAGTGTTCCATGCACCCATAGCCTAGTTTCAAAAATTGCCAACACATAGAAATTTTATACTAGAGATCTACCCTACCTTACCCCTCCCTAGGCATACAACTGCAGGCACCTTTCATTTCAACCAAAATTTCAGCACATCTTTCAGAAAGATTGATGTTATGAGGTTTAGTGATCTAACAACACAAGCCCAATACTATTACTGCATCTATAAATTAATTATTCTTTAATGCCACAGTCAATATTTTATTTTAAAATATTTTAAATTAATATTATTATAAACATTATGCATTAGTACAAATATGTGGCGAAAGACAATGTGAAATTTGTGTGCATTTTGGGGTTGCCTTTTATTTATTTATTTATTTATTTTATTTATTTATTTTTAATTTTATTTTGAAGGTAGTAAAAATACAACAGAACATGACAGAACAAAGCCAACTGAGACAATGCAGTGAAATTGGTACAGAACTTCACAGCAGGATACTGGGATGGTAGTAATAGGTACCATAGTGTATCTCATTATCTTCACAATAGTTGTCCAGTCAATTAGGTATAGCAAAATCAAACCAAAAACAGAACATTATAAAACCAATTGAAGGAGAATATTGAGTAGAGCAAAACAATAACAAAACATAACAGTGAAAACAACCTTTACCTTCAAATAAAAGACAGAAGGAAATACCCCATACTTGTCACATTGCATATGGTCATCCTCCCAAGAGGTGCTCAGACTTCTGTCCCCACTTGCTGATGGGGGGAGGGAGGAGATGTTTGATTCTCAGCTGGCGCCGGTAAGCTCACAGGAGCTGCTGACTGGTTCTTCTCCTGGCTCATGCCAGGGGCATTTACCAAGAGGGCGGGCAAATTGCCTTCTTAGGCCGCCACCTAAGTTCCACCATGGCCGGATTGGTTCTCCTCCCCTGGGTTGCTTTTTAAAAATTCTGTTAGAGACACACCCAGAATTTAAAGTAAATAAGTAAATTGTTGGGGTTAAGTGGAGAAATCATTTCTATTCCAGATGCTCTTTACATATACACGGGTAATTCCTCAGTGTAGTACCTGATTTTCTAATTTTTTCCTTACAGTTTTTGTTGCTTTTCTCAGCATTAAAGCCACTAGTGAGAGCAAGAAACAGAGTCCGTGTTTTATTTGAGCTTATGTTCTAGTGTCACATATATTATGCATATAAAATACACTATACATAGCATATAAATATACTATACATAATGACTCACAGTCTTCTGAATCTTTATATTTAGCACCATCAAATCAAGTGTTTTCATCCTTTATAATTTGTTAACATATTTCATCATTTATTTAACTAGTTCTCTGTAAATGTTCCCCTTGTCTAATAGAGGGTTTGGGCCACTATAGACATCCTTACTCCAGATGTCGTGGTATTCTGATGTTTTTATTTCTGTGGATTAGATTCTTTGAATCCCAGTTTCCAGGGTGAGGGATATATGAGTACATGTTTTTAATATAGAAAGTTTTGTTTAAAATTTTAAAACCATGCCAAAGGAAGGATACTGAGAGAGACAAGCAGAAGCCAAAGAATTTTCTAGGAAAAAGATCAGCTTCATCAGATGCAAGGGCAGGGCCAGGCTGACTCGTTTATTTTGCAATGAAGCATTTGAGAGTTTTCTCTTCACCACAATAAAAGGAATATGTGAAGTTATGCATGTGCTAATTAACTTAGCCATTCCACAATGCATCCACACTTTAAAACAGTATGTGGTGTATAAATACATAGAATTTTTACTTGCCTAATGAAAGAAAGAAAGAAAAAGGGGATTTAGCTCAGTGGCATAAGCACCTGCTTGGCAAGCGCAAGGTCATGAGTTTGATCCCTGGTACTGCAAAATAACAAACAAACAAACAAACAAACAAACTGGGGCTGGGGATTTAGCTCAGTGGCATAAGCGTCTGTCTTACAAGCAAGCGATTGTGAGTTTGATCCCTGGTACTGGTAAAAAAAATAAATAAATAAAAAATAAAAAAAATTTAAAAAAAAAGAAAAAGGAAAGAAGAAAGATAATTTTTCTATTTATCCTTAGAGTTGTGTAGTTTTATCAGATAATATCTGGGCACATGCTTTTTTCATCAAATTGACTCAGTAATTAGTTCATTCTTTTAAGAAAGTCTCTCAAGAGAATTAGAAGACCAGCCACATACTGGAAGAAAATTTTGCAAAAGATATTCCTCAGAAAGGACTGTTATTTTAAATACCCTTGAAACTCAGCAGTGAGGAAACAATCCAACAAAACAATAAGTCAAAGATTTATCCAGATTCTTCACCAAAGAAGATATATAGATGACAAACATGTACATTTGCTTACCACAAGTACATGAAAAGATGCTCTACATAATGCATCACTGGGCAACTGGGAGTCACAGCAACGAGATATCACTGCACAGCTATTAGAATGGCAGGAAACCAAGACACTGATAGCACCAAATACTGGTGAGGATGTGAAGTCACAGGAGCTCTAGCTCACTGCTCATGAGAATGAAAAAAGGCACACACCTACTTTGAAAGATAGTTTTGCAGTTTCCTACAAAACTAAACGTATTCTCAACATATAACTCAGCAGTTTTACTCCATCATATTCACCTAAACGAATTTAAAACTTACTCCATCCAACAACCATCAAAAATAGATGCTTGTGGCATCTTTATTCACTATTGCCAAAACCTGGAAGCAGTCTTTCAGTGGATGATATGTTACATAATGATAGGTAGCACTTTTATACAATGGATTATTATTTAACACAAGAAAGAAATCAGCCATGAAGCCACGAAAAACATGGAAGGACCTTGACTGCAGATTAGTGAATAAAGGATGCAATTCTCAATCAGCTACATACCGTATGGTTTCAACTACATGATATTCTGGGAAAGGCAAAATTTTTGGAGTCCATATGAAGGTATTTACTAGAGCTTTGGGGAGGGAAGCATGATAATTCCGTATGATATTATTCTGGTGGATATGCATCATCATGCATTCCTTAATCTCACAGCATATACAACACTGGAAATAAATCATAGTAGACTTTGGTAATGATATCTCAGTGTAAGGACACCACTCGTGACAAATGACAGAACCTAGTGCAGGATAGTCGAGGCAGCTGTGTTAGATGGTGAAATACGTGGGAACTCTGTACTTTTTGCTCAGTTTTACTGTGAATCTAAGATTGATCTTAAAGGTAGTTTACTTAAAAACAGGCATGAGACTGTATGCCTAAAATCCTAGCAGTTCAAAAGACTGAGACAATGAAAGTCACAAATTTGAGGACAATCAACTTAGGGGAAACCTTATCTCAAACAGTTTATTTGAATTGGTAAAAAAATAATATTTATTTTTAAAGACTAAGACAGGCTGAGGTTAGCTTCAGTGGAGGAAAATTTTCCTCATAATTAGGGGAGTCACTGCTTCTCCTGCCCTAGTTAGTTCCTTTTCTCTTTTTATACCTGTCATTCACAAGTCAGAGTTCTAGCATTTGCCTTCCTCATTCCAGTTTGTTATCTTGGCTTTCCATCTTTTGTTACCTATGCTGTCAATCAAGATATTTCTTACCTCTGATTTTCCAGGATAATAACTCTCCACAATGATCATTTTCTTCTCCCCAATTAATCTACTCAAATATTTATTTGTTTAATTAGGAAACTACAATTTTTAGCTTCAGAAGTCCTTTTGCACTATATGTAAATCACATTTGATATTCCAGTTTCTTCCTTAATCAAACTGTCTCATATCTCTCCAACAACTCCTCAGAGCCTAAAGTCTCCTGGAAGCCAGCTCTCCTCTAAGCCAGAAGACACCTGCCTCAGAAGATGCTCAGAGACTGGCGACTGCAGGGACCAAAGGAGCCATGCTCACTGAGGGGCCTCCCAGAGTCCCTCATGAAGCCTAAGACACACCATGATTTCAGATCATAGGGGGAAGTTCCAGGAATCCCCAAGCCTTCTGGCAGTACATATTGTTCTCGCTTGCTACTGATTGAAAAAGTTGAGAAAAACTGAACTGTTCAAAAGTGAGAAGGATTAGATAAACTGAAAACAAGTACTTAAAAACATAAATGGTCTTTGAAGGAATTCTCAAGAGTGTGGCTCCCTGGCTCAACAGTACTTCACACAGATCAGTGTGTGTTGTAGTTAACTGCATGTTAAAGGCAACTCCCAAATATTGGTGGCTTAACACCAAGAAGGAGCTGGGTGTGTGGTGGTACATGTCCTCTATCCTAGCCCTTTGGGAGGTTGATGCAGGAGGACTGCAAATTTGAACTCACCCTGGTCAACTTAGCAAGATCTTGTCTCAAAATTAAAAAAAAAAACAACCATGAAAGGGTTGAGGATGTAGCTCAGCGAAAGGTTATTTCTCACAGAAAAGCTGGTTGCAATGATGTGTGCTCCATGCATCTATCCTGAGGCCATATCTGACACAGCTTCTGCTGTATTCCATAGCTGCTACTCAAGTTTATTTGTAGAGTCAACATTAAGTCAGCAGAAGTGAGGACAAATCAAGACCCTGTGGCAGAAAATTTTTTCTGTACCAGTCCTGAAAGGTGTTCATTCATCTTCTAGTTGCCAGAATTCAGTGATGCAACATTATCTAACTGTAGAGAAAGCAGGGAAAGGTAGTCTAACTAGAATCCCCCCAGAACAGAATCAAGTTTGGACACGTCTTCCCAGAAAGCTCTATTCATGAAGATGCATTGTGCTTCTAATCACCTGAGATTCCTCATTCCCAAATTGTACTAGTTATCTAGATCTCCAAAATTAACATTTAATTACTGAGATTTGTTTTATGTTTCTTCATTGTCAACCTCAAGGTAGGTCTTGAGTTTAACAAAGTGACCTAACAAAAATTCTAAATAGTAAATGTTTTCAACAAGGAGAGTATTATTTATGGCATTGTTAAAAGCTTAATAATGTACTATGGGCCTCTGGGTATATTGCGTCAGTATTTTTTAAGAAGGAAAATTAAGCCAATCTTAGCAGCAGTCAGAGCAGCCAACTTCTTCACTATGGAGCAGCAGGTCACGCCTTTCCAGAGGATGCCAGACCAGAGTCATGGGCTTTGTCCTGGAGAGCAGATCAGCAGTCTCATTGTCTTTTGACCCAAGATGCAAAAAGGACAGCATTTCCGTGCAGTACACTCCTCTGGTAAATCAGCCAGTAGGATGCTGTCCAAAGACTTCACCTCAGGGCCGTGTCCTGTAAGTCATCCTTTCTGATTGGAGCCAGTAGGATCCCTAATCTGCATCCCTGACTTCAGAGGCATGCATTTAGATTGTATCTTTAAAATAGCTCTGAAACCCATCCATCTATCACCATCTCTACCTTTGTCATCTTCAAGCCACCACCAACTCTGTCTTTCTGGGCCATGGAATGACCTTCCAGTTAGTCTCCTCTTTCTACCTCTTTCCAGTTCATTCTATTCCCTTTTTCAGAACACAATAACATTTTTCCATTGCCCTTAAAAAGCAAGAATCTCAATGCGGCCTAGAAGGATATGAATTGCTCCTCCCCAGCCCTCAGCCTCATTTCCCTGCAGCACACCCTGCTGTGCTTCAGCCCACTGGCCTTTCTTCTGCTCTCTCTTTGCTGGGAACGCTCTCCCTCTGCTGTGCCTCCTGGTCACTTCTTGAACCTCATTCTCCAAATGAATTTTCCTAACATCCTCAAGTAGGTTATATCTCATTGTCTCATTGTTTTAGTTAATGGGGCACAATACCCAACACCCACAAATCTAAGGAGAAAGGTTTATTTTGGCTCCCAGTGTGTAGTGATTTCAGTCCATAGTCAGCTGGCCTTAAGGCAAGGTAGCATGGAAGAGAGACATAGCAGAGGAGAAAGAGTTAATGGCAAGTAGAAATGAGAGAGAGAGAGAGAGAGAGAGACAGAGACAGAGAGAGACAGAGAGAGAGACAGAGAGGAGAGAGGGAGATGGATCATTCCAGGCCATGTCACCAATGACTTACCTCCTGTATCCAGGCTTCACCTTAGTGCATTAATGCACCAATGAATATCATGTCCCTCTAATCTAGTCATCTCCCCAAAGCCCCATCTGTGAGCACATGAGGTTTTGGGGGTACACCTAAACATAAGCCATAATGCTCATCAGTTACTCTGTTTATACAGGACACCATCTTGCACAGCCTACATTGACTTGGGTCACAATGGGTTTATGTCCACAGCCCTATGGAAAGCACATTCCATGAAGGTACATAGCTTCACTGCCAGGTAAGTCCCAGGCACAGAATAGGAATTGCAGTTAGTAAACACGAGTTCAACAAATGAAATTCAAATGGAGGTGCATATGAATAATCTTCTGCATTGACAAAGTGATTTTGCATATGTCCCTCACAACTTCTCTCTGAGGTCCATTCTAGCAAACTAGGGTGTGTGTGTGTGTGTGTGTGTGTGTGTTGCTGAGTCTGGAATGCAGGGCCTCTGCTACCAC
Organism: Hydrochoerus hydrochaeris; assembly: GCA_004027455.1. Taxonomy (NCBI): domain Eukaryota; kingdom Metazoa; phylum Chordata; class Mammalia; order Rodentia; family Hydrochaeridae; genus Hydrochoerus; species Hydrochoerus hydrochaeris. The sequence continues at coordinate 41,891 of PVLA01006801.1, forward strand.
TGCTACAACTCTCATCCTTCTTTTCCATAGCTGAGGAAAGTTGGAGTGCTCAAATTAACTTTGCTTTACTCCTCTGTAATTTTTAACAATGTCATTTTATTTTTCCTGCTCTTACTTTTACTATTTCTGTCCTTTTTGAGGGGGTTGATTTATAGCTCTTCACCATTGGTAACTCAGCTCACACTATTAAACTTTTTAAACATGTGCATGTTAAGGACAAAATTTCCCTTTAGATATTCCTTTGGTTACATTACATATTCCTGAGTATTTTTAAAATAAATTCCCTATTATGATGTTTTCTTTGATTTATGAATTATGTAGAAGTTTTTGCTTCATTTTCGAAACAACAACACGTGAACTGTTTGCTTCTGTTTTCAGTTGTTGCTCTCAAATTTCTATATATTTTAATCATACTTTGTATTGTTAGTGATAGAAATTCTTGGGTTTGTCAAGATTTCTTTTATGGCTGTTTTTAAATGTGTTTTTAAATGTCCCTTGATGGCTTGAAGATAAAAAAGTTACCTTGGGGTCTCCTCTTGGGTCAGAGCCTTTTGGACTTAATGTTACCTGTTTATAAACATGAGTTTATATAGTGTGCCTCCATGTGCACATGTGTGTGTATATATGTTACTCGGGATTAAACCTAGAGCCTACTGAGCTATATCTCCAGCCCTTTGTAAAATATTTTAATTTGATACAGGGTCTCACTAATTAATTAATTAATTAATTGCCTCAGGCTCCAATTGGGTCACTACACTGGTTATGCTCCAACTTTCAATCCATCTGCTTCAGCCTCCCATAGGGCTGGAATCCCAAGAGTATACCACCATACCTGACTCCTTTTTGATAACACTCTTCAATAAAACACTAATAACTGTTTCTACTAATGAACATTTTAATCCATTGGTGCCATTTGCTGTGTTAATTATTTTGCAAATAGAAGCTTAGTTAATTTTTACAATAACCTTAGAATTAGGGTTTTGAGTGTTCCCACTTTACAAATGAGTATATGAGGCTTGTAAATGCTCACCAACTTTCCCAGGGCAATTATATGGTACAGCTTGTTTTCATACGAACTGGGTATCTCTAGGGTCCACTCCTCTAAGGATGATAAAAGGGCTATTGAAGGTGAGAAGCTGCTAGGTCAGAGCAGAGCATGAATCATAAGCAGGAGAAAATACCTTTTCTCTGCAACTAAAGGAATTTGGGCCTTGTGAGCCACGGGCATCCCAGAAACAAAGATACTTGTGATTCTAGTTGGGTCTGTTTTTCCTATTTGGTTTTACTCCAAAAAATTATTTTCTCTTAATTGTTTTCAGTAGGGACTAAATCAAGTTTCATTTGTTTCTCAAAACCAGAGAAAGCATGGATTCAGAATGAGAACCACTGGGGCTGACAGCTCCAGGGCTGCAGCTGCCCTATCCTCATGTCTCTGCAAGCAGGAAGTGTCTCTTGCCTGGGCTTCACAGGCAGCAAATTAGATCTTTCCTATTTTAAAATGTACACAACTCAGGGTTGCATATAATGAGATGTAAATATAATAATACCATTAAGATAGAAATGAAAGGTATAGGAACAGGGAAATAAATATACCCCAAGCCCAAAGTAAATATAGTTACTTTAAGTGACCATGAAATTCACTATGAGATATGAACTTCTGGAAATCTAAACCAAAAAAAAAGAAGTATGGTTTGTTAAGTAATTTGAAATAACTGATAAAGAATGCAAACTTATTCAAAAAGAAAGACCTTTTCCTCATAGAATATGTCTCAAATCCCTCTGGCTATGCATTTTATAAATGCTCAAAGCAAATGAAATTATTTTGTCTCCTTTGTTTAGACTTGCTCTTGTTGTTCACTGATTTTAACTCCAAACTTCACCTAACTCAGGTATTAAACCAACCAATGGGCAAATAATAATATTATGCTTGCAGATAACTAGGAGACACAAAGTAAAACAATTCTGAAGCACTGCTGCATAAGGTAGGGCAGTGATTAAAATATGAGATTTGTAGTCAGAACTGTCAGGGGCAATGTAGCTCAGTGGTGAAGCTCTGTCCCTGCATGTATAAGGTCATAGTTCTACCTTCATTATTGTCAAAAAAAATTGGGATTGTTATTAATATTAAATACAGCTAAAATGTTAACCATGGAGTCTGGTAGATATTCCTCAATAAACTATTGTTTTTAAATAATGTGGAAGGTTTCCTTTGACTTTGACATGTTACAACATGAGTTACAACCCAACCATATCACCATGATGCATAGGTGGAGCTATATATTGTGATAGCCTGAGCATACTGTAGACCTAGACTTCTTGGGTTTAAGTGTTGGCCTGGCTGTATGTCTTTGAGCATGTTCCTTAAACTCTCTGAGCCTCAATTTCCTTACATAAAAATGAGGCCCACAAAGGCACATACTTTATAAAACTACTATGATAATTAAATAAATTTATGTAATATTTAGGGTAGTGCATGATACTTCCTAAGGCCTAGGTAAAATTAGTTATAGTACATAGAAAAGAAACTAGACTAAGGAGCATCTGGACTACTTGCTGAGAGTATAAGGGACTTCAGGCTGGCAGTTGCAAGCAGAGAAGTTGGGCAGATATGAGGTAGCAGGAGACCTTCAGAGGTATTCTTAAATCTTGTCCATAGACTAAAGATGATTCATTGTTATTATTGTTACTTATTAATTCCATGAATCAGCTGGGGTCATTGAAGTTCTTTGAAAGGAAGAAGCATTTGCAAAGTGGGAGGTTTTCTTCTTTCATTGTTGGGTGACTAATGAAATAATCTTGATTTGTTTTCTGGCATGAGATTCTGTATTTTCATAATGAATAGAAACCTTTCATACAAGCTAAAGCCTCTGCTTTTAAACCCCTCAGGAAGTCTTGGGAGGAAAGCCCCTGCCTTGCTGTATTTTCCATTCAAGTAAGAAGAGCTTGGTAAAGAACAATGTCCATGTAACACAGATCCTGAATTAGTCCATGGCTTTTAGTGAATTAGTCCACAAAAACTCTCCTAAAATAGAGCAAATGTTCTTTGTGCTACTCCTCAGTCTTTGGACAAAAGCAGAAAAGGGGCATTCTTGAGTGAGATGCAATGATTTGGATTCCCAGTACTTTGACAGTACTTGGGGGCCCCCCTGTGGTAGGAGCCTCAGTGGGAGCTGCAAGACATCACCTAAGTCAGTAGAAAAAGCACCAGACAGAAGGTGCATTTCCAAGCAATGAGTAGGGCTCCCAGATTTTCCACACCCTCAGGGCTGAGGTTACAAAAGATAATTTATGGGTTCAGAAGGAAGTGCCTGCTTGGATCACAGTGAAAATGAAATTTAATCATTCAGAGCTATGGAGCCTGAGGGATTTTCACAAGTAGAGTTCAAATCAAGTGAGCCCACAGCTATACAGAGCACTATCTTCTGCTTGAAAGATTCTCTTTTTAAAATGTTGGTTTCTAATTTATCATCATATTTTCTTAAAAAATCACTTAAATTGCATCATGTTAAACAATCAGTAACTTCTGTTTTTGTTTGTTTTTTTGTTTGTTTTAATTATTATTATTTTTTGGTGTGGTTTTGGCGTTTTTGAGACTGAAGCAGGACACATTGCTCAGGGCAGCTTTGAACTTACAGTCTTTCCCTCTCATCCTCCTGAGTAGCTGACAGTCAGTAACTTCTAAAGAAAGAATGGCCTTGATCCTTTGCTTATTTTCCAAAACTGCCATGGCACACTCAGTGTGTCAATCAACACATATTTTTGCCTGCAACTAGTAAGTCTAGGCAACTGAGCCAAGAACACAGTAATGTGAATAAATCATGAGTTCAGGAAAAATTGAATATCAATGCCAAACAACTAGAAAAAGCAATAATAAAAATCTTTGTTTAATTGTAAATAATACTTGGAAAAATACACCACCAAGTCCCATTAAGAGAGTGAGCTCTATGGTCTTTGTGGGCCAGAAGTCTCACAGGACGAACAGACGAGTCTTACTTAACATGAGCCTTAGAAATTAAGTGGAAGTTGAAGAATCACAGAACCACACACAAAAAAAGGCGTACATAAAGACAAGGCATCTGAACAGTTTTGGGTAGTTTCTTACTGGAAAGTTTTGTTACTGGATTCCAGGGCCAAGCGGCAGAGGAAATAGTAATTAGAAAGTTAGTTGGATACCTACCTCCTCTTCTCTTGCAGATTACTACAAGCCTATTACTATGTAATAGCCTATTACTATTGAGCCTTAGATTCCTGTCATGCAGGACCGGATACAGGTTTTTCGGGATGTGACATAAAATGAAAATGCAGAAATACATTTGGGTCTGAGAAGATCACCTACCACAACACCTGAGAAATAGGTTGCCCTCGGGAAACTGTGACTTTCGTTCTGGGAAGTGCTCAGCACTAGACCAAAAGCATGCCAGAGGCCCTGGTGTCTCTCACCAAGTAACCCAGGGGCCTGTCAGCTCGGGCCAGGTGCGAAGTCCCCCACCCTGCACACAGAATCATGAGCCCCCAACCAACACCTCCAGGCCAAGGGAGCAGGGTTCATGACGGGGCTGTGGGGATCCTGCGTGGACCTGGTCTCTCTAGATGTCTCCCTAACCACAGAACTCTGTCTAACTCTGTTAAGTCAAACTTTTAGAGACCAAGAGACCTCTGAATTAAAGAGGCTTATTGAGCTCTTACACATGATAGCTAAAAGATTCATTTGGGGATAAATTCCCCAAGCCTTCTATCTAGATAGCAGTTGGGAAAACACCGATTAGATCAAACTGGGATTTTTTAAAGACACACTTTCTCCAAGTTTCCTAATGTTGAGAGGAAAACTGCTGCCTCAACTCTGAAGCCTACTGAATCAAGGGGAAGATGGAGGGAGCCTCTTTCTACAAAGCAGCAGAAGCAAGATGTGGACTGAAAGAGGGTGAGCAACTGGGCCCTGTTCCTCGGGGCCGGGATTCTTTTCCAGTGCAAATCAAAGTCTAAATTGGAAATAGAAGTGTTTTTAATTTGTAAAGGTTCACTCCTTCTCTGTGGGGACCAGAATATGGGTGGAAAGAACACATATTCTTTGTCAGAATATGACAAGGGCACCTGCCCCTGTGCTGTGGCTGTTCTTCCCCCTAAACCCTTAGGATTCTCAGGTATAGCCTTCTGGGACTCAGTAGCCTCAAAGCGCTTGTGAAATCTTGATTATGCATTCTGCTTTGTACATGGGTAGAGGAAATGGCATTAATTACAGGAATTGAAGGCCAAACAGAGAGTGCTTCTGGGTCAGCATCTCAGATGAGAGCAAAGGGGACAGAGCCCATGAAGCCTGCAGAGAACAAAAGAACACATGGCCTATGTGCTGCTCCAGAAGAAAGGGGTCCAGGACACTTAGGGAACATAGAGTGGTGGAGAGAAAGGACAGAGGCTTGGAAGAATGTTCCAGGCTTTAGCAATCTCATTTAATCTCTCTTTTCCTTGGTTTCTCCTTTATAAAAGAGTGTGGCCAAACCAGATGATCTTTAAGATTTGAAATCAGTATTTTGTAATAATTCACATTTTCCGAATTGAAGGTATTAGCCTTAAAAATCAGAAAGGGGGAAGGCAGAAGATGTGGCCAGATGTAATTTCTTCCCTTCCTACTTTCCTCCCTCCCTTTCTCCCTTCCTCCCTTCCTCCCTTCCTTCTTTCCTTCCTTCCTTCCTTCCTTCCTTCCTTCCTTCCTTCCTTCCTTCCTTCCTTCCTTCTCTTCTCCCCTCCCTCCTTCCCTCCTTCCTTCTTTCCTTCCTTCCTTTTGTCTTTCTCTCTTTCCTCCCTTCTTTTTTCTTTTTCTTTCATTTCTCCTGCTCTCTCCTTCCCTCTCTCTGAGTCCACCTGAACAAAGTTATAAGTCTGGACCTCTGTATGTTCCCCAGGATATACTGGGGAATTACCAGGCCTGCTAATCTGAGCTTCAGTGTGGGGGCCAGCTTCTGATCTCTACCTCACACCTCTTTTTACACCACCTGGGTCTTGAGCCAACTGGAAAATCACTCAATCCTTTTGGCTCCTGTGAACAAGTTATAAGGGGTTTCTCTGCCACAGCTGCTAAAAGCATCTAGACCCTTCCCACAACAGAGAGAGGCTGCACTGCAGAGAAGAGACAAACTAAATGTCTATAAAACAGCTGGCCAGAGCTCCTGGGCTGCATGCACTGAAGCCCAAAACCAGGAAGAGGCTGGTTTCCTCTGTTTTTAAGGCATTAGAGAAGCTACTGCATACTGAGAAGCAAATCAGTGAATACTTTGAAGCATGCATATGTGAATGTTTTTTACATTACATTGCTGGCCAGTAAACAGGCAGAACATCTGCTTCCAGCCAGGAGATTGCTCTTGAAAAAAAAATATACTTCAAATGCTCTATTCTGGCCAGCCCCTTAATGGGGGACCCCAGGAAAATGAGGACTAAGCGCACTATGGACTGGGTGTTATGGGGTTGCCTGCTGCAGCCTGTGCCTGGCTGAGCATTTCCATGAGTCCTAGGCTTCCCGGAGCAGGACCAGCTGGAAACACAGTGGTACCTCAGTGACAGGCACCCTGACCTTCAAGTGGGTTGCTCCTGTGACCCCTCCATCTCAAGGTGCCAGGCCCTGGCCATCTCTACCTCCAGCTATCCTGTGACTTCTGTACTCCTGCTCTGACTGCTGCAGGTCTTGAAAATTTCAGTGAAAGTCACAAAGGAACAAGGAGAGGTAGCCATCTTTGGATTGACTGAGTTAAGCTCCTCTGACCAAATATTAGACTGCAAATATTGTTGCTGGTTCATACATATGAATGGTATCACATTATACCAGGAAATGAATCAGGGACAAGTTTTTTTCTTTGCTTCCTTAGAATTATGGAGCTTTCCACATTGCTTTACTTTTTTTTAATATTTGTCTCATTGAAATATATGATCTTTACTTGCACAAATATACACCCTAAATCCCAGCTCTGATCTCCTTCTTCCTAGTACTGCATGTGATGTTCTGAAATCTGCTTTTCCTCCTTCCTCTGCACACTCATAGGTCTGCTCTGAAATGAGTAAATTCTTTCACCCTCCTTTTGCCTGTGAAGGTCTCCGCTTACACATTCAAGCATGACAAACCTAGGAGGCTGAGGACTGTGCTTGCATTTTCAAATTGAAAAACACACCATTAGATTAATGTTTCTTGCTTCCTATTTGCATAATTCTATGAAATAGTCTTATGGAAAGGGGACCTAGACTTGAGATCCTGAACATGAGAGAGGTCTCTCTGACTATAGAAGTCCATGGATAGCAGGCCACCTATGTGAAGTCTTTGTTGGTTTCAATCTGTTTCATGTTAGCACTATCTAAACCCTTCTTCATCCTACATTTGTTAGAAAGCTCAGGCCTCATGTCATGGATATGGAAGTATGCATGCATGTGTGAGTGTATATGACATGCCTGTTTAACGGTGTTACTGTCTATGTTAATGTGTGCTATTTTGTGGTATGCTGTGGTAGTGTGTATGTGTGTGTGATATATGGTATGTGCATATGGTTTGAGTAGGTGAGTGGTGTGGGTAGTATGAGTAGTGTGTATTGTACTGTGTGTAGTAGATGTGGTTGGGTATATGACGTGTATATCTGGAGTATGTGGACAGAGTGTGTGCATGTGTGGGAGGTACACTGTGTAGTATGCATGTGTTTGGGGTGCATGGTGTAGTATGCATGTGTGCGGTATATGATGTGCATGTGTGTGGAGTATATGGGTGGGGTAAGCATGTGGTTTTTGTGTAGTGTGTGGTATACACAGGTATGATGTGCATGTGTTTGTGATGTGTGTCTGGCATAATTGGTACGCTACTAGGGTGTGTATGTGTGAGACAGCAGATGCCATATGCATGTATTATGTACTATGTATGTGTGTGCAGTATGCATGTGTGATGGCATGTGTTTGTGATGTGTGTGTATGTGTGTGATGTGTGTATATGTGTGTGTGTGTATGTGTGTGTGTGTTGGGTGGATGGGGAAGTTGTTTCTGGTCCTCTGACTGGTATACTGATGCTTTGTTCACAATAGTCCTGTCTTGGGCTTCAATTTCTTTCTACTCTACTGGATTCCTCAGAATTTCTGACACTCTGACATGCATCACAAAACCCAGTCCTCCATGAAGGCACTCACTGGCTAGTAATCCTTGTTATTCAATTACTCTTTCTTTGCCAGGCTAACAAGCCTCTTTGGAAGAAGCTTCAGTATTTCACCTTCAGAATCATTAATGAGCACACAGTTAATGAGGAAGAAGTAAACAGCAGCCTCTGACAAAACTAACTGAATACTTCCCTGTGCTAAAGTCCAGCACAGCACAGTGACAAAGGACAACTTGTCTGTACCGCATATGGTTTCATAAAGTTGTCTTTATTATCTGTGTTTCACAAATGAAAAGCTCAGGCTCAGAGAAGTAATTTAATATACATGATTGTAGCAGTAGAAAGGCTGTGCTTGAGACTCAAGTATTTCTGAGCTAGAATTTAGACTAATTCCACTATCTGTGCTATAGTTTGGAACTCAAGTGTCCTTTGAAGGTCCATGTGCTAAAATCCTGGTCATTGGGGGAATCCCAATGGGAGATAATGAAACCTTTAAGAGGTAGGGCCTGGTGAGAGGTTTTTAGGTCATTGTTGTTATGCACTCAAAGGGATCGTGGATTGTGATCTATGCCTCTTTTTCTCTTTTGCTTCATGGCGTCTTACAAGGTGAGTAGTTTTGCACTGTCACATGCTCCTACCATGATGTGCTGCCTCACCCCACACCCAACCACAGGGTCAATCAGTTATGGACTGGAACCAGCAAAGCTGTGAGCCAAAATAAACCTTTTGTTTTTATAAGTTGATTATCTCAGGTATTTTTGTGGCAGTGACAGAAAGTTGATCAACAATATCCATTGTACTGTGTAGCACTTGAATACAAGGTAAATATGAACAAAGATGGGTTTTTATAGACACAGTTGTAGGTTGAAGTTTCCCTCTATTCCTAGTTAACTTGAAGATTTTATTGGAAGCAAATATTAAATTGGCAGTGCCATCTCTCTACTGTGATGAACATATGGCTTGGTCTTTGGTGTTACTATTATTACTGTTGTTGTGGCTTCTTAACATTGTGAAACACACAGGTTGGTTTTCCAATTTTAAACCAACTTTATTTTCTTTGAAAAAGCTTCAGATGGCCATATTATTTTTCTTATATATTGTTGTATATGGTTTGTCAAAATTTTTAAAGAACTTTTGCAACTGTAGCCAAGATGACATTAATCTACAATTTTCCTATAATGTCTTTTTCTGGTTTACTAACATCTATCATTTATTATGAGATAACATCAGCTTCTTAGTATGACATACAAATTATTCTCTCCTCTTTAGTTGTCTGAAAGAGTTTGAATAGAACTGGCATAATTTTTTCCAATGCTTGGTATGAGTCAGCAGTGAAATCATTAGAGCCTGAAGTTTTCTTTGTGGAGAGGTTTATAATTACAAATTCAATGTCCTTGGTATGCATAGGACATTTAACACCATCTGTGCCTCTTTTGAGTAGGCTTTGTAGCTCTTAAAGAATGAGTTAATTTTATCTAAATTGTCAAATTTATGAACATAAATTACCCATAAGAGTCCTTTATTTTCTGTTATTACCTATAAAATACATAGTGATACTACATGTTTCAATAATTAAAGTGGCAATTTATATATTCAATATGTCTAAAGTTTATCAATTTTACTGTCTCAAAGAAACTGATTTTGAATTAATATTATTACTTTTCAATGTTTTATTTCATTAATTTCTTTTTGTTTCTTTTAGTCTGTTTATGTTGAGTTGAATTTACATTATAAAACTGGTGTTTTCTGAATTGGAAGGTAACATCAGTAATTTTGAGAAATTTCTTCTTTTTAAATAAAATTTACTGCCCTAAATTTCCTACTCAGTACTACTTTAATGAAATTCACAAGTCCTTATATGTTGTATTTTCAGTTTAATTCTGTTGAAAACACTTTCAAATTTCTTTATTGCTTCATGATTTTTTAAAAAAAATATTTAATTTCCCAAGATCTGGGAATATTCTAGGAATATTATTATTGATATATAATTTGATTTAATTAGATTAGATAACATATATTTTATTAGATTAGATAACATAACACTTATCTAGCAAGCAGGAGGCCCTGAGTTCAGTCCCCAGTACCAAAAAATTAAAAAGCAAAACAAAAACAAAAATGAACAAAAAAACAAAACCCAAGGTAAGTGACACACACACACATATAACCAGACTTCTTTCCAATGTACTGAAATGTCCTTTATGAGCTACTGTATGGCCCATCTTAGAAAATGTTCTGTGTGTGTGTGTGTGTGTGTGTGTGTGTGTGTGGTACTAAGGATTAAACTCACAACCTCACGCCTGCAAGGCAGGCGCTTATGCTGCTGGGCTAAATCCCCAACCCAGAAAATGTTCTTTGTGCATTTGAAAATAATGTGTGCACTGCTATTGTTGTGTGTTCTATAAATGTCTTTAAATCAAGTTGATTATTCATATTGTTCAGGTCCTCTTTAATCCTTGTCTATTTTTAAAAATCTACTACTTCTGTTCATTATTGAGAGACGGAAATGGAAACCTTTGACATTGTTGTGGCATGGCTACTACTCCTTTTAGTTCTACTAGTTTTGGTAGCATGTATTTTGAAACTATGTTAGTAGATGCATAACTGAATATGATTATTATGACTTCTTGATCAATTGAATCCACTAAAATTACGAAAAGATTTTACTTATTTCTGTTAATTTGCTATGTTTGTCTTCTTGTAATGTAATTATTATAAACTTTTGATTAGTGTAGTCATGGTACAACTTTTTCAGTAATGTTCTCCTATTTGGCCAGAATTAGAAGTCTTCTTAACTAACTTTCTTTCTTTCGTTCTTTCTTTCTCTTTCCTTCTGTCTCTCTTCCTCCTTCCCTTCCTCTCTCCCTTCCTTCCTTCCTTAGATTTTCATCCTAAAAGGTAAATTGCTGTTGACTTTCCTTAGCTAGGCCACACGGGATACTATGATGGCAAGAACCCTTCTTAAGCTCTTTCCAACCTCGTGAAGCTTCCTGTTTGTGTGTGCTTATGCTAGGGGAGCATAGAGATGATGCTGAACTTACCACCCAGCTTCTTCCTAGCCTAACATGCCTTGATGAGTGCTTGTCCCATCCTTTTGCAAGGCCCATAGGTTCCTACAAGTTATCTGTAACTTTTCGGACCCACAGTGCATTCTATGAAGCAGAGTATCCACTGGTGAGGCCTGACCTCCTGAAGTATTTATTGGACAATATGGTATATTAACATCTTTACTTCCAAACCTTTGAAAGTCAAGAAGTTTTACAGTAAAATACTAGATATAGCTTATCTTGAAATCTCAAAACCTCAGCAACACTGGATCAACTTTTCTCAATGACTCCTCTCTTGGAATGGGCACTTGCTGTCCAAGGAGCTGACATACTTTATCTGTTGTCCCCTATAAGCATGTAGTGTTGCTACTTCTTTTGCAGATGAGAACTTGTGTGGGATAAATATGAGAAGAGCAGACACTTTTTCCTGTTGGTTGGATGACACATGTGTAATGTTCATATGTAAGAATTGTTTCCAAGGGAGCATAAAACGTTTGGACTAAAGTATAAACTGTAATGACAAAACTCATGATTTCTCAGTGAGAAATGTTGTTTGAAGCTATTTTATTTAGGCTCCTCACCTGTCTCAATTCTTTGTTCACTCTTTACAATTTTCTTTCTTCAAAGATTTGTGTTAAAACATTTGTGTACTGGCATATGACATATTTTTGACCACAGCATTTTAAATAAAACTGGTATGGAAAAATATCTCACAAGGAAAGTTTGAATCTTAAAAAATGCACATTTTAGCACATGTTTTCAATTATTTTGGAATGAACTTGAAGCTATGGAAACCAACTTGGCACTCTAAATGATTGTTTTGGTGACTCTCCCCACAGCTTTACATCAATAACACAAACCTGGTTTCCCAACGGTCTTCTGAGATCAGCTTCCAAATGTCATCTGGTCTAATCCAGGCCTTTTACAAAAAAAGGAAAATATGTATTCTCTACCCATCAAGTTCAGGCTGCAGTAAATAAATCAGGACATGAGATTCAGATGCTTCATTTGTCCTGTGCATTATATCTTAGTGGTGCCAGCTGCTTTTCTACCATCTCCCAGCTTCCATTCTTCACTGGAAACAGAAAGCCAATTTAGGTAAAACTTCCTTCTTTTAGACGTGTTGGCTTTGAGGGCTGGTTTACTTTGAATTCTTGCCTAGGCTGAGTAAAAGAAAGTCTTTCCTGAGTCAATGGCGCATTACTGTCTTATGGCCAAGTTACTGTGGATGTGTTAGAGCAGGGGGTTTAAGGCACCTACACTGTGCTTAAAGGGCTCTTGAGTGGCCCAGTAGGAGTTGAATTAGCATTGCCAGACAGATTCCCAGAGGCAACCTCTTGGTGAGTGAGTGGTATTCTAGCCATTGTTCAAAATCCTGACTCCAAGGAAGTGTTAGTGGCTACATCATGAAAACTGAGCCCCAATCTGGCCTCAGCTAGAGCAGTTTTGATTTTATCAGTTCTCTCATTCACTTGTAGAATAATGTCTCATTAGAAGGAAAATTTGATGGATTAAATTTGGAATGCTTCTCCTTAAGGATAGATAACAGTTGAGTAAGCTAAATACCCATCCCTAAAAAATAAATGCTTTGCACGAAGTAATATATATGATGTGATATCACTATCCAGAGCGACCTGCTTATTGAATTTGACAATAGCTACTTCTGGATCATCAAGCTTCCACTGAAGTTTCAATTAATTCTGTATTTTCCAGCTTTTTTTGTTTTAATCACTTTGAACATGAAACTTAGGAAGAGTTATAAGGTGTGACCAAAAACATGGTGAATGTCTAAGTTTTAAAACCTTGTTTTTCATTCCACTTTATATGACATTCACTGCACATGGAACAGTACAGACAATAAAGTGGAGGAAAGAGCAGTTTCATCATTTTACATTGACACATTAAAAATTGTTATTTTTCTAATTTTGCTAAATGAAATCCTTCCACAACCAAGGTTGTTATTTATTTTCTTCATTTCCCACTTTCTTATCACTATTTCAATTCTCCGGAATGGTGCTGTATCAGAACCTCAAAGTCATGTATATAAACATGTATATTGAATGTCAGAAAATATTACTTCATCTCTCTTTATAAATATGCATTGTAATTTATAAATATTCATTATGTTTTTATAAATATCAGTTTATTTATACATTATTATCATAATTATATCCTGCCTATTTATACTTGTTTCAATGATTATAAATATTTGTTATATCTTTATAAATATTAGGGTGCTAATTTTTAAATAGGAGGGGCAGAGAAAGTGAAAAACATGATGGGTGGAACATGAGAAGCTTCCCCTGGTTCTGGAGGGGAAAAACAACAGAGAAATAAAAAGAGGAAGGAGGGTGGTGGAGAGTGGGTCAGAGCGAAGTGAACTCTTGATCCTTTCATTCTCTTGCCTTGCTCCAGTGGCAGCAGCCCGCCACCATTCAGTGTGAACCTTTGCCGCCGAGCAGAGCCAATGCATGCTACGGGGACATCCTCTCTAAGGACTATTAATGTTTTAATGCAAAACAACAACAAAAACTGTTTATTTGAAAGTATGAACAAAGAAGGGCACAGGGTGGGGATGGTGAGGTTATAAATGAAAGTCAGATTGCAGCATCTTTTCTTCAGAGTTTCCAGAAGATGACATCATCTCCGTATTATGCACTAATGATTGCTTGGCTATCATTATTATTTCCATTCTTATAATTATAGCAATCCCTTTGAACTATCAAAGATGTGAGCCCCTGATCCCAGTGGGCCATGAAGCATTATCGTGGGGCCAGAAATCTCCAGGTCTGTAGATTACATATACCACTGCTTTCAAACCTATATAAATGTTCTGTAAACAATAAATTATATAGGCGCATTAATAAATTCAAATCGGTTTTTATTTTTTTAAAAGATGCAATATAAAAGTGTAAATCCTACGAGCAAGGGAAATGTCACGTGTACTTTCTTTAATTGAGCTTAACTCTAATTTCGGGTTCCCATACTTGCAAACAGGCAGAAAATGCAAGGTGTTCTCAGGGTCCTGCTCACCTAGATGCAGGGCTATGGCTGAGTGATCGGATCATGTCGGAAAGCCTGGGTCACCAGTACTGGTACCCAGTGTCCTTGAATGCGACTCACGGCTTCTAAAAACCAAGACTGCCAAGCTCCATCCTCTTCCCAAGACCTTTATAGTCCATGTTTCAAATAGAAAGAAAACAAAATATATAAGGAGGAAAATTCAAAATGTCTATCACAAAATGTCTATGCACTATCATTTTGTGTCAGTTAGAATCTAATTAAGAAATTAAAAAATTCAATAATTTTAACAGAGCAAGATTAATAAAGAATATAATATAAAGTTAATATAAAGAATGAACAGTAACAGACATGTAAAGGGTAAAATAGAATTGTAAAGAATATCCAAGGGATGAAGGGGCATATACAATGAAAAAGCAAATTATTGGATTCAGCAACCTTTAGAAATTTATGGTTGCTGCCCACTGGATGGTGGGAGAAAGCCCCATGTTACCCTGAGCCAGTGATGCTCATGTAAGTGAGTAGAGAAATGTTGAGTGGGTCTGGTGCGCTAGGAGACTCCCACTGGGTTAAAGTATAGACAAAAAATTGAGTGGAAATGGAAAGCAGGAAACACCCCACCAGAATCAGGGGAACTCAAGGATAGGACACCAGCCACTTGGGCTCTGCTAAACTCATTAAGAACCTACCTGTAGGGAACTATTGAAGCCCAATGGAACAAAGCTGAGTATCCCCCTCCTATGCATCGGCTATCAATGTATGATAAAGGCAAAAACAAACAAAGCAGAACTATCTGCACTATTCAGGAACCAGGAAGTGATTCCCATTCTTCTTTGCTATTAGTCTAGTTCCCTATACTGACAGAATTTAACAACATACTAGCCACAGAGGGGATTGTTTACAAAGCCAGCTCCATTGCAGTAGAGCAAGCAATGAAAGGTGTGTTTAGAGCTGAGCAACAATTAGTTGATAGCAGGTACTCATATAAAAATGCTAAAAATGTTTATTAAAACTAGGTTTTTGTGTTCATCAGCTTTATATAACTGTCACCTACTATCCTGTTGACGATCTCTAAGGCCAGGGATCCCTCTCTTGTGCACACCATATCTGCAGATCATAGTTTGCACTCTTCCCAGAAAGACTTTGGCCAGAGACTCCTGTTTATTCTTCAAGAACCCAGCCTTTTTCTTTCCTTCTCCCAGAGACTGGTCTTATGACATGGACCAGGTGCCCAAGAACTAACACACTTAACAAATCTCCAGCGTGGGGACTGAACTTTCTGTAGTATCTACTTGAAGACTGAAATGTGAAGACTGGAAAAATTCATACATATTAATCAAATTTTCAGTGAAAAATTTTTGTGGGCTTTTCTGGTACAGTTGTTATACAACTATAATTTCCAAGAGAAGTTTGCATGCTGGAATATATGCTTTCCAACAGGAAATAAAACTGAGTTATGTTAAACAACTGCAGCCATCCGCAAAGAACTATATATTTAAATATAGCCAAATATGGCAAATTAGTTTTAATGGAAATAAAGTAAATTTTAGTACTTTTTATAATTTGAATTAAAAGTCTCCACTGAGTTATAAAATGCTTATCAAAGTTTTTCGGAGAAACATAATAAAGAGGCAAAATTCTGTCAGTGATGCAATCTGATACAACAAAGAAACTGAGATTTAAAAGTTAAAATTAATGCAAATTTTCATGAATTGATCACAAGTGAGAAAAATTATTTAAACAGTTTTCTTATAAACTGACAAAAATATTAAAGTATAATAGAAAAAGATATTCCCATATGAAAGTATAACAGTAGTAAGCATTTAGGATTAAATTCATGCATGTAGAAAGAATAACTAGTATTCATGGAATGTTTATTAGGTAATAGTTCTTAGCTCAGTGCTTGGTACAGAGTAGATTCTTAAAATTATTTACCAAATTGACTGGAATCAAAAACTTAACACATTTTGGCAAATTGACTTTAGTTTATCCAATCTTCTTTGAAGAGAAACAGAGCTGACCTTCAGCATGGCAAGTCTGCAAAATCTATGAGTGTCTGTGCCTGACAACTTTCTTTGGGCTGGTTTTGTGCAGGAGAACTGATTGTGGTCTAGGGCTGAAACAGCATATCTTAGAAAGGGTAAGAGGGACCAGCACCACCTCCCACACTCTTGCTCCTTCCTTCACACTGTTGGTAAAGTGAACTGTGCATGGAGAACTTTATTACAACAGTGAGCATTAAAACACACACATTTTTAGAATAACCCAAATATGAATTTTCATTTGTTATAGTCAGAGTTGCACATTTTATTTAGAGTGGGAGGAATTAGGAAAAGATGTTATTTGGTTTTGATTCAAAAATGGGACATGAGCTGGGCCTTGGCATGGTGGTATACAGCTGTAATCCAAGTACTCTGGGAGGCTGGGTCAGGAGGATCTCTAGCTTGAACCTGTAAGTCCAGTTTGTGCAACTTAACAGAGAGCCCATCTCAAAATAAAAACAAACCAAAAAAAAGACAGAAAATAACAGAGTGCAAAATCCCTGGGTGCAATCCCCAGTACTGCAGATGAAAGGAGAAAAAAAAAAAAAAAAAAAAAGAAAGAGGAAAGGAGAGAGAGAGAGAGAGAGAGAGAGAGACCTGAGTCCCTAGAACAGATTTTTTTGCTTTGTATTTAAGATTTTTGGTTTGTTTTTCACTGAGGGGTGGTTTGTTGTTGGCTGGTTGCTAGAAACTGTTCATTTTTGATGGAGCATGATAGCCCATCGGTGATACATTAAAGAAAAAGCAAATAAAAACAAAAACCTTAGTGAAACAGGACCCGCCTCTCAGATATCTAACACAGATTTTGAGGGACTATTTTCTCTGGAATCTTTCTAAACAAATAAACAAGAAAGGAAAGAAAGGATGAGAGAAAAAGAGGGAAAGAGAGGAAAGAGGAAAGAAAAGAAATTTATGATGCTTTTTTGTTTGTTTTGTTTTGTGGTACCAGGGATCGAACTCATGACTGCACACTTGCAAGGCAGGCAGCTAAATCCCCAGCCCCTATTTTTTTTTCTTTTTTAAAAAACAGGATTTGAGAGAACTTTCTCAAAAATTATAATGTATAAGAAAATGTTAGCAGAGAATCAAAAATTTAGCCAACATTATTTTTAAAAAGCTTGATCCAGGTAGAGTTTTCCCCTTAAAGTTGTATATGAAATTAAATCTAAATTTGGAATGGCCAGAGCTTTAGAGTTAGAATTTTTGTCTCTAAAACCAGGGAAAATGTTTAGAAATAGAAGTATAGTCAGGAAGTAAGAAAAGCACAGCTCTTACAACATTCACATTTAAAATTCAATACTGCTTTGAGATACACTTTTTATTGGTTTTGTAAGTTACTAAAACCATTCTACCTGACAATGATTTTTGTTGTTGTTGTTGTTGTTGTTCTTAAAATACAAGATTTTGACCATGAAGAAATTCTCAACAAAATTTCTCCAACACCTGGAGGTTGAGAACAGTACACTGGCTTCCAGAACCATACAAGGGATGAAGCACTTGACCATAAAAGCATGTCTCTTGTCCAAGTTTCTCCCCAGAATGGAGTAAAATGAGAAGTAATACTTTGTTTCTCTTTGTTTGTTTGTTTGTTTTGGTACCAGGGATTGAACTTGCAACCTCAGGTTGCCAAGCAGGCATCTATGCTGCTGACCTAAACCTCTGGCCTTGTTTTCTGTTTTCAAAAGCAGAATATATTTACTGAGAGAAAGAAAGCTACTGTCTGAGAGAGAGACAGAAGGGGTCCTGAATGGGTTGCCAAAGACTCTGTCTTTTCTAAAGAATTTTATGGAGCAAAACCAGGAGGCAAGGTGGATCCAACATGGAGAAAAATGGGAACTAGCAAGGCAGACAGGCATGAAGTGGGACAGAACTATTTGTTCTTAAGCTTGTGGTGAGAATTACATGGGCTAACATTTGTAAGCAAGTGGCTCTGTGCTTGACTCAGGGTTAGTTCTCACTTTTACCTGCCCTACATGGTATTGAATGGACTACGTTTCCAATACATAAACTTCGGGGACACAGTCAAACCAGCAAATACACTGACATTTCTTTTGCATTTACACACATTTTTTCTATTTGTCCTCAGGCCATTAACATGCATTGAGAGGATATAAAGGAAAAAAAAAAAAAGATGCAACAAGATGGATAGCTTGGAAATACAAATATTTGATACTCTGCTGCATGAAAAAGCAACATCATATGTATTTGGAGGTTTTTCTTCACTCTACTTCCTCCCTACCAACCAGAACTGTGAAGCAATATTTTCCATTCAAGGTTTACAGAGCAATTTATCACCGGATTGTCAAATCCTTCAGCAGCCTGCCAGGGGGAGTTTACTACTGTGTATTTTGAAGAATTCAAAGGAATCCTGAAAAAAGTTAAAAGAAACTGTGAAGAGCATTGCAGAGACTCAAAGGCAGTTTAGACACCCAGTTGTGGCTCCTTGAAGGCTCTTCCTCCTCTTGGTCCTGATTGTTTCTAATGCCTAATACAAATGAAATGCCATGTAAATAGTTGTAGTATTGCTCAAGGAATAATGACACTAAAAACTTCTGCAGTATGGAAACAAGGTCTGAGCCATGGTTCCCTGAATCTGAGGATATGGAGGGATGACTGTACACAAATATTGAATAACAGTTCAGTTATGGCACACCACTCCAGCAGAACAGTGCCATTGAAATGATGGTGACAAAACCCACAAACAGTGGAGAAATCAGAGTACCCCACACCTCGAGCCATGTGATGGCCAGAGTCTGGAAATATAGTCAAGAGCACATAAGAAAGGAAACATTGATGTCATATTCTAACTTTTGACAGCACATGAGAGGTGTCATGTATTTCCTGTCACTAGGATGCATACAAGTCTCAGGGTGAAGCAGCTTTTCCATCTGTACCTGCAGCGGCATGCATCATCTCCAAGTCACCTCTCTGGTTCATATTGATGAAAATCATGCTTATAACACATTCTAGAAAGAGTCATGGAGGGTTCAGATCCCTTTCCCCTTGGTCACAGAATCCACTCTAATTTGGGAAATGAGTCACCTTGGTACTCTGGCATTATGGGTGGCATGTTCTCCTGTGGAAAACATTCCAAGGGACTCCCCTAGTCCTGTCAGAGCAGACATTAACTGGGAACTTAAAAGCATTGACGATGCCAGATGGTTGCCAGGGTCATCAGATTTTCTGGAGCTAACATTCTGACATATTTCAGCCTGACTGGTACACTCCAAGAACCAACAGGTCTCCTGGGAAAGATTCGTGGTTCAGAAGGGATTAAGTGTTCAGGTTGGGTCCAGGTGAAACGCTTTAGTAATAAAAGAAGGCATCATTGTGAGTTCAGCACATGATGGGATTGTCACATCTCCCCAGGTGACATGTATGTGGCTCCTGGTAGAACACTGGCCTACTACACACTAAGCCTTGAGTTTGATCCCCAGAATAAAAAACAAAACAAAACAAAAAAAACCTCCCCAAGAATAAAAGAACAGAGCTTCCTGAGCCCTAGCAAGAACAGGGATGGGAACAGAATCAAGTGAGTCTTCATAAAGTCCTAGGATGATACAGACATATTGCCACTCAGCATTAAAGTTCTGTGAGAGTAAGCTGCAGCCACTCTTTACCAATGGCCCCTAGCATCTTTGGGTAATGAGCATTAAGAAAGACAAAGCCCATCTAGCCAGAAGAACCTTAAGAGACTCACATTATGAGAATCAAGAAATATTTGAGTTTTTTGCACAGTTTATGAGCTCTGAAACAACAGCTGCTTACACTGTGTTCCAGGTACTCCATCTTCATCTCAACAAAAGCTGTGGCTATGGTGAGAGAGGATGAAATCTTATAGAGAGGCTGACAATGTCATTTATCACATGTGCCCGAGGATATAAAGGGGTAAGATCCAGAATTATGCAGGACAGCAGATATGAGCCAGGCCTGACCCAAGCAGTGAACTGCAGGGTTCACTGTAGGAATCTGCCAGTTTTCTCTCAGTAGGAGAGATGGCTCAAGTCTTAAACTCTAGCCTTATGTTCTAATTAGTTTTTATTTTATCTTATACTCTTGCTTTTTTATGTATATATTCAGTCAAAGCAGATATCCAGCCTTCCTAGATACCTTGATGAAATCTGCCAAAATGAGAAAATTCATAAATGATATTTCTGCCAAGATACATTCTTGATCTTTCCTCCCTATATTTCCCCCACACACTTGGGAAAACCATGAGCAACAGAAATTTCAGCATCAGTCAAGAAGAAATGGCCACAGTCTGCTGAGCTGATGGTTCTAACTTTGGTTTTGATCACCTACAAACAAGTTATAATTTTCTAGCAGTTGGTGGATTTGAGATCAGTGAATTATATCAATACCTAAAGAATTGCAGAGAGTCTGGCATGTGCAAGACTTAACTGGCTGTATTACTTCTTCAGGGAAACTCAGAAATCATGTTAATGCCATAGTCAGCCCAAGAGGCAGTTGTCCCATCATGAATTTGCCAGGACTATTGTAAGCTCCTCTTTGGCACTGTCCTTGTAGTAAGTTATTCTGGTATTCAACGCAGACACTAAAAACATCACCACTGAGTGCCACCTTTAGGTACTTTAGGTTGTGGGTTTTCTTTCCAGTCTCTGGGCTAGCAGAAGTAGTGGACATCCCTGTCCTCTAAACCTTAGCTACCTTCCCTCAAGCCAGCTATGAGTAGGTCTGGGTGCCTATGCTAAACTTTCTGTGTTTTTTTTTTTTTAATTCTAAGTCCAGATTGCTATATTCCTTTCAACTTTCTCCACTATGTGGGTTTTGGAAATGTAACAGAAAGAAAATTTGCATAGCTTTTTCAACTGAAGCCCAGCAAGAGCCAGAGGAAATGGAATAACGCAGTATGTTCTGCTATTGAGCACAAGTGTGTTACCTGGTCCAAATGTGGCTTTGGCTTTTTCTAGCATTTAGGTCATACTATTGGCTCATGTTCTGTAAGAACCAATTTATCCATAATGGCCTGCTCTGTTATTCTCTTTCTTCCCATTCACTCTATTCCCTTCCTCTCTGAGAATGAACCTACCACCCCAAATCAGTGTTTTTTCTACAGTGGTCCATTTGATTAGACCACTGGTCAAAGATAATTTACTCTGTAAGTTTTAATTACTCAGCTTTGATTGTTTTCCTTTAGCTGCCAAGGTAGGTAATACTTTTTCATTTCTCTTCTGTATATTAAAACATTATTGTTTATCATGTTATTTGGACTCTCAGTAGCTTTGTTTTCAGGTAAGCATGTGAAATCTAGGTAGCACCATCAAAATAATAATAAATTCTTATATAGTGCTTACTATATTTCAGGCACTATTCTAATCTTCCCCATATTTTAAATAAAGTATTGGTTAAATGAATTGGAATGATGTATTTTTGGAAGTTACAGAAAACCCTTCTAATGGAACTTAAGTAAGGGAGTGGGCAGATATACACAACTGGAAAAAAAATCTCAAAACAACAATGCTAAGTAAAATAAACTATGCAAAAAAAAATGTCTACTACATGATTTCATTAAAGTGAAGTTCTAGACCGGTGGTGGTAAACCTATGATACGCACACAGCATTGAGCTGTTTGCATAATTGAAAGCTCTAAAATATTCCCCATCATTGTAATGCAAGTGAATCTATAGGAATGAAGAATATTGGCGGTTGCATGAAAAAGAGGGGATAAAAGAACCAGAAGAATGAGATTGCCAAATGACATGAGGAAATTATGGGGGTCAATGACATGCTCATTACCTTGAGAGTAGTGATGGTTTCATGGATGTATGACTCAAAACTTGTGAAACTATAACTTAAATGTATAAAGTGTATAGAGTAATCAGTGATAATAAAATATAATTAACAATTATATATATAATATATCTTTAACAAAATGATGCGTGTCTCAATAAATCTGATAAAGAATTTGGTGTTTGTGCAAGGATTGATAAAAAAAAGATTAATGAATCAGAACCCTGAGCCTAGAAATGGAAGTAAGTGTGTGTGTGTGTGTGTGTGTATGTGTAAATTTGATTTAGGACATAAATGACCTTCTCAACCAGTGAAAAATGGATGTCCTGTTTTAAAAGGTAGCATTAAGGCAGGTGACTTTCCATTTTGAAAAGTTAAGGACAGATGCATGGTTCTAAAATAAACACTAGTGGGTCGGGGATTTACCTCAGCAGCATAAGTGCCTGCCTGGCAAACACAAGGTTGTGAGTTCAATCCCTGGTACAAAAACAAACAAACAAACAACAACAACAACAAAACTCAACAAAAAACCCCACCAAGTTGATAAAAAAGAAAAAAAATATAGAAAGAAAAAAATTACAATTATTAGTAAAAATATGAAAGACTACATTTATGATTTCAGAGTATTTAAGAATTTCTTAAATAAGACACAGGAAGTATAAATGATAAAGAAACTGTTGATAAATTGACTCCATCAAATATAAAAACTTTCAATTTTTCAAAAGGCATCATAAGCATAATTAAAAGAAGCTATGTCTGGAAAAAGATCTTTGTATTCTACAGAACAAAGTCTGGATCAGTATCTAAGTATATCCATTTATACAATTTACAGTCAGGCTAGGCATGGTGCCTCAGACTTTGGAGGGCTGAGGTAGAAGGGTAGCAAGTCTGAGTTCAGTGGGTGACGCTCAGTGATTTAGGGAGGGCCTTCTTCAAAATAAAAATTTTTTAAAAAGACTGAGATATATTTTAGTGCAAAGGCACAGGGTTCAAAGCCAATACCACCAAAATACAAACTTCACAGGTCAGTACGATAATGACAAATACCCTACAAAAAGTAAGCAAAGGCAACGAATAGGTTTAGTCCTTCTCTGGAGGATTCAACATGGTCAATAAAAAAAAAAAAAAGTACTCAACTTCACTGGTAAACGGGAGCATACAAATCACCCACGAGACTAGGAGGAATTTAAGACGTGCAACTGTCGACAATTGGAAATGATGCTAGGAAATGAGGATTCTCACACAATTTTGGGTATGAACTTTGAACATCTGCATTAAAGTGCAATTTGGCACCACCTAGTGAAGCTGAAATGTTTATCTCACAACCCAACAAATTTTATTTGGGGGCGGAGAGCTATGTTGGCGCCACAGCTACAAAGCATAAGAGAAATGATTGTCATATGAGTTTGCAACATCTCTCGTCCCTGGGGTCTAGATTGGTGTCTTCCCAACTGCAAATTACAGGAGTACACCTTCCCATTCTGCTAAGAGGGAGGCAGGCCAGGGCAGGTTGTAAAGGAGCAGATGGACATGGAAAGGTCGTTTTCTCATTGTTCTGATAGCTGCAGTTGGCTTCCCTACATTTCTTCCCCAAAGCCCTTCTCTTTTCCTGCCATTCTCTGCCCTCTGGTGGATGTGCACCATTCTCTCCTGCCAACAATGAGGTACACACTGAGCCCGAGGGGTATAAATCATGAGTCAAAGTACCATGTCTTATTGGGTAAATATACGAGAGATAGTTTTTGTTTTCACCAGCAGAGCTGAACACCCTTCCCACAACAAAATAAACAATTTGTTTTTTTCCATTTGTAGAAAGCAGGGAAAGGCAATTCCCTTGTATGTGGCATCACATATGCTGATCTCATGTGATGCTGACATCACTGACCCCACCCTCATTGCAATGAAAGTGTAGCCTTGTTTCCCTGTCAGGCACACCCACAACTTCACGTAGTAGCCTTGGGGTGTGTGTGTGCGTGTGTGTGTGTGTGTGTGTGTGTGTGTGAGAGAGAGAGAGAGAGAGACAGACAGACAGACAGAGACAGAGAGAGACAGAGAGAGTGACAGAGACAGACAGAGAGACAGAGACAGAGAGAGAGACAGAGAGATAGAGACAGAAAGAAAGACAGACAGACAGAGCACAGTTGGAGGACCAGGCAGCCATGGAGTCCACAGCTCTGACTTCAATCCACACCATGCCATGGCCTCAGAGCCACCATCCCCAGGCCACACAGTATGCCAAGGAGCCTGGTCTACATATTTATTGTGCTATGATTTACAACATAGAGTTATCAATTTTCCAACACACACATCATCTGAAATAGACTGTGTTTAAATACTTATTTGATGTGTACCGGGGGTGATCAAAACATAGTGAATGCTTAAGCTTTTTAAAAATTTAGTACAGTAGCAGACACACTGCCATTAAACTCCCTCAGAAGACTTCTCCTCTCTCGGAACACACTTATCCCATTGTTCTTGCCTCTTTGTGCAATTCAGAAAGTCTCCTTTCATGAGTGTCATATGAGATATGATAAAAAAAATTAAGATACCATATGTATATGAACTAGTTCACCAAGATACATGTAATCATTATATATCACAAACATATGCTAATAAAGAAATAAAAGAATACTGAAAAAGGAAAGTGTATGGCAAATGCTGCTGTTGAGTACCACCCAGTGGAACAGCAGTCTTGTAAAATCATTACAGTGAGTCTTCATCTACCTAACTTACCAGATCTGGCACTGTGAGACTTTTGTAACTTTTCCCAAATCAAATGACCATGAGAGGCAAACATTTTTAATTGATTCAGAATATTGTGGCAGCTATAATAACTAAAGGTCCCCAAACTATTGATTGAGATTCTAATAATAGAAGTGTACCTATAAACATGTACATGATTAATTCACTTCCACAGGTCAAGTCAGAGGCAGTGTTTTTGGACAAAATAAACTGGCAAGTTTCCCATTTTTTGTTCATTTATCTTGAGGTGGAGTTTTGGCTATGTTGCTCAGGTTGGTCTGGAAATCCCAAGCTTCAGAGATTTTCCTGCCTCAACCTCCCAAGTACCAGGGATTATAGCACCACCACAGCCAGAAGTTTCCCACTTTCCTTTTGTTCTTTTTCTGTACTCAGTTTTCCTTGAGGTTTCCAGGATTAGATGAGTCCAGGAGGCAAACAGAGATTTCAACTGAGGATGTTAGAACTAACTGGACAATGCTGGGTATCAGTGTATTGGCTGGTTTTGATTTCAGTTGATAATCTCCAGGGCACCTGCACATGACAAACACAGGGATGAGTTGGTGTTGTGTTACATACTACTCTCACATTCCAAGTGTTACAGAACTAGCCCCATTTTGCCAACAGTTCAGGATGCTAACCATTGAAACCCCTAAGTTTTGCAGAATAGAGTTTATTCACAAAATAGCCAACCATAGAGATGCATAAACTAGCCTCAGATGTGCATCCCCAGGAGCTTGGAGATATTTACAGGATAAAGGTATTTATGGGAGCTTTGAGATATTTACGGGATAAAGATATTTACAGGATAAAGATATTTATGGGATAAAGATGCATTGGCGATCTGCACATGCACAAGGAATCTTTATGACCCATCATAGGACATACGCTCAGAAAATGTCCCAAGGATGGAGTTTTTGGTCTCCTGATGTCAGAAGGTTACCTGGGACCAAAAATGGGTGATTTTAACAAAAGTAGACTCAAGTCCCAGAAAAGAGTCCTAGGCAATCATTGTCATCAGGACCCACAGTGAAGTGGGAGACTAATCTTGTGTTACTCAGCTGTGTGACCTCCAGAAGCGAGAATTTTTAAAGCCAACCAAAAACTAGTAACTAAAAACAGAGGAAGCAGGCAGTTTTCACAGGGGTTTCCTGCAGCTGGTGGAAATGAATCACTCATATGATCCAAGATAGAACACATGTATCTTGAGGCCACTACTTATAACGAGCAGTCCCTTCTTTAAAGAGGTAATCGAGGTAAGTTGAGGTCATATGGGAGTAGGCTAAGGCCTAAATTCAATCTTGTTTATAATGAAGAGAAAGAGCAATACAGGCATATTGGTGGGAGCATGAAAAATAGGCAGAGCCTGAAGCAATGCACCTAATATGCTGTTATGATTAAGATGTAGAATGTCTCCCAGAAAGCCTTGTGTGTTCACAAATGGGGCTTTAAAAGGTGATTGAATTATGGAGGGGACTACACACATCAGTGGATTAATCCATTGATGAGTTTGTAGCTAAACATGCCTTTGGATGGTGAGGCCTAGAGGGAGGCAGTGGGTCACTGACAGCATGACTGAGTCCTCACCCTAGACCTTCCACCACGCCATTTGTGCCTTGCAGGCAGCCACCCATGGACTAAAACCACGAGACAAAATCAACCCAGCCTCTTTTAAGTTATAAGTATCATATATTTTTGTCCCAGCAATGAGAAGGTAACTAAGACAGATTGTGGTACCAGAGAAATGAGGTTATTGCTGTCACTGTACCTTCCTGTGTGGTGTAAAAGCCGTTGTGGGAGAAGTTTGTAAAGGTTTCAAGATCCTGGCTAGAGTAGCCCTAAAATGTTAAAAGCTGAGACTGATGGGAGATTCTAGCAGAGCTCAGATGACCAAACTACTGATACAAAGGCAAGCAGTAAAAGCCACATAGGAACAAAGACTAGAGGTCATGTGTGATGTGCTATGGCAGAAAGGTTTTTACATTTTGCTAGTGTCTTTACACTTTTCAGGAGACTGATTTTAAGGGCAGTGGGCTAATTAATCTGGTAGAGGAAATTTCAAAGTGGCCCATTTTAGATTATGGCATAGCTATTGTTAGCTGCTTTTAGCCAGATCTTTAATAAGCCTCTGTGAGGTGCCGCTAAACTAGAGGTCAGTGAACTCCTTCAGACTACAGCAAAGCCTGTCCCAGAAACATTAAATGCCAGAGGCAGATCATGTAGATAATTTCGCCTCTAGCCATGTTGCATATCAGCAGGTTTCCAGCTCCTTAGTGCTCCTCCCTGTTTACTGCAGCACAAAGGTCTCTGAGAATGCTCTGCCTTCCGTGCTCTCAGCAAAACACCAAGATCTTGCACTTTTGACTCCAGCTCGTGCTGCCCTCTTTTTGGAGTGTATAAGTAAAGATGCTGGGGCTGGCAGGCCACTCCTCCCTCTCCATCAAAGGGTTGCTTCCCACCCAGCCCAGCTTTTCTTTTCCTACCTGTCTTTTCTTTTCTTGATCTCCCATTGCCCCTTCTCAGGATCCTATCAGCTTCACAGGTCACAGTGAAAATCAAGCACGAATTTTGGAGCTAAAAGATATGAAAATACTACAGTTTCAACAAAAAGGAAGTGCTTGAAAAGGTGGGACCATGGATAGCAGGTTTGCTGGAAAGTTTAGCATTAAAAAGACACAAAGCACTTTGTATCACAACAATAGGAAGAATGACTGAAGGGTACCTCGGGAATCAGTCAGACACCATCCTTCAGATGTTGAAGGCTGGCAGAACGTAAGAGTTATCTGGGGTCACAGAGACTGTTATTAAGATTTCAAAAGAAGATATGGGAGACTAGGCTGTGTACCCTTGAAAGGTCAGTGCATGAAGTTGTAAATGTGAAACTGAAATTTTAGTAGAGACTGTTGGAAGTCAAGAATTCCCAGAATGTGGCAGGTAACCAGCTTGGTAGGGAGGCAGCAGCCTGCCCCCCCCACACACACACACTCCAGCAGCCATTGGAAGACACTGCCTGCCAGTAACCAGCTCCCATTGGGGGGCAAAGGCAGGCCCTGTCCCTGTGTGCTCTCCAGCAGCCCTCAGGATGCTTTTACTCCAGGTAGTCAACACAGACTAGAAAAACAGCAGCTGGTCCTGAACCAGCACACACAGGGACCACCATTGGATACCTGGAGCCAGCACTGTCTAGGAGAACCCAGGAGAACCAAATAGTCATGCTCCAGAGAAATTGTAGCCAATGCAAGGATTGCCTGGGACCCCACTGCCCACTTGTTTGGAAAAACACAAGAAAATATCAAGGCAAAGAAGCAAAGGCAGTCCCTGGACTCCAACTCAAGCAGAGCAAATCTGGCAGATGAAAACATGGAAGAGACTGGGAGTCGTATACCCAAAGTCTCTGAAGTGATGGCAACTGAAGTAAAGAGAAAACTTCCTGAGGCTATAAAGGAAATTAGAACAGAAATACTATCTCAGGTAAAAGAAGAAATAATAAAAGAATTGCTGAGCATTTCTAAAGAAAACATGGGTAAAAAAACATAGAAGAGCATAGGAAAATGAGGGAAATCATGAATGAACAATATAAGAAAGATTTAAAATGCATGAAACAGATTCAGAGAGATATCCAGGAAATTAAAAACTTGATTGAAAGCTGGAAAAACCACTTGAAATAAACTGAAGATAGACTTTTAGATCTTGAAGACAATGTGCAGCTTGCAATCATGAAAGGAAAGATCTCTTAAAAATAACAAGGAACCAGAAAATAACAATTCAACCACTAAAAGATGATGCAGAACAAAATAGTTTAAGAATAATAGGTGTCAGTGAAAAAGCATTTGTGTCAACACAAATGACATTAAAATTCTATTTACAGAAATAATAGCAGAAAACTTCCCAAAGATGGGAAAACTACATGATATACAGATAAATGAGGCATATAGAACTCCAGCTTTCCATAATCAAAATAAATCTACACCCAGACATATAATAATCAAGATTCCAGAAATTCAACACAAGAACAGAATAGTAAAAGCTATTAGAGAAAAGAAACAGATCACCTATAAAGGAAAACCAATCAGAATCATGGCAGACAAACCAGTAAGTAATAAAGAGCTTAGAGTGGAGTATTTCAAGTCCTGAAAGAAAATAACTTCCAACCCAGATTGATGTACCCTGTAAAACTATCTTTCAAAATTAATGGAGAAACAAGATAATTTCATGACAAAGACCAGCTGAAGGAATTCATGACCACCAGACCAATGCTACAAAGAATACCAAAGGACATTCCAGAGAGAGATAAAAATGATCATGGTCCCAGGAACAGTGACAGAGGGGGATCACAACAGTGACAGAGGGCAGGGGAATGGAGGGGAAAAGTAGCCAGCCAATGGCATGAAAATAGCATAGCAGAGATAAGTCAGTGCATGTTGGCCATAACCATTAATGTAGATGGTCTCAATTCACCAATAAAAAGAAACACAGGGAGAGTGGATCAGGAGACAGGATCTATCAATATGCTTTATTCAAGAAACACATTTAACTCAAAAGGAAATTCATAGACTAAAAGTCAAAGGGTAAAAACCAGTGCTCTATATAACAGCAAATCAGAAAAAAGTAGGGATAATTTGCCCATCAACTGCAGAATGGATAAGAAATGGTATTTCTATACAATGAAAAGCTACTCAGCTATAAAGAAAGATAACCTTGAGGATCTTGTAGGCAAATGGATGCAATTTGAGATTATGCTCATGAGTGAAATGGTTCAGAGTCAATATAATGAACATAGTGTTGTCTCCCTAGACAACACTATGTTGTTAGTGGAATCCAAAATGCACAATAAGGAGGAAGACATGATGGCCGATCAATGAGCAACAAAAAACAGAGCCTCTCAGGAGAAACAACTCATACACCAGAATAAAACACTTTGGAGAGACCCAGACAGAGGGAGATGGATCCTCTTGACACAGGAAGAAATTAAAACATAAAAAAGCTGGTCAAATACGTTGGGACTACAACTGGAACAGCTGGACACAGTGTTTTTGCTGCGACCTGCCAATTTTGCAGTGGACTGAATTTGAACCAGCCTGAATCTGCCACAGCTGGCAGAGCCGCCCAAACTCATTCCCACCATGACTCATGGGAAGCGGAGCAGCGCTGAAGTTGGGGTTTGGTGAGCCCGACAGAGAGCGGGGCCCGCAAAGGGACTTTCACTGATCCATGGTCAGTGCTGGGATTGGGACCCCCCCCCAAGGGAGGGGTGCAATCAAATGGGCGACATGTTGGAATCTGTCAGGAGGAGCCCAAACTGAGAGCAACAGTGACTTCAGTTGGTTCCTCCCTCCCCAAAGCAGATTCATGGGATTTGCTTGGACTGGGCCATGCCCTTGGCTGGGACCTAATGAGCCATACCAAATCAATTCCCTGTACCTAGCAAGCACTAACCAGGGGAAGGCCTCTGCAGTTTGGTTGGCCTGGTGAGGAGGGACAGGCTTAGGCAGCCACTGCTTGCACCTCAGTGATAAGAGCAGTCAGGAGAGCCGGGAGGACCCTCGCAAGCCTGCTTCAGAGGAGGCATGGCCAACAGGAAAGGGGGTTGGGACTTGCAATGTGACCTATGTGGAGGAAGCTGGGACCATGACAGGAGAGAGAGGCAGGAAGTGGCCCCCAGCCCAGAACCATGAGAGCCCTGATCCAGGAGAGGGAAAAACAAGGGCGACTGAGGGCAGCAAAAATGCAACAGCAGGCATGGCTTCAATGGACATTAAAAGATATCTTCGGGACCTTGTAGACGAGCTCAAAACTGAAATATTAAATCAGGTAAAGCAAGATATGAGTAGAGTAATCCAAGAAATGCTCTCAGGGAGCATCTCTCAGGAAGATACAGACAGTAGAAGGGAGGAACACAAAAAAAGGAGAGAAACATTTGATAAAGAATATAAAGAAAATATAGAATACATGAAGCAGATTCAAAGAGATTACCAGGAAATTAAAAATTCCATTGAAAGCTGGCAAAATGCCTTAAAAGAAACTAAGAATAGACTATCAAAACTTGAAGACAAGTTTGCAATGTGTGATTATGAAAGGAAAGATCTCTTAAAAATAACAAGGAAGCAGGCAGTAACAATACAAAGGCTAGAAGATGACAAGAGAATGTACAATTAAGAATAAGAAATGTAAACAAAGAAGCAGGAATACATACAGATGAATTACAAAGGCTATTTATGGAAATAATTAAGGAAAACTTCCCAAGCATGGGAAAAGAAAATGACATTCAGTTATGTGAGGCATACAGAATCCCAGCCACCTACAGCCCAAACAGATCTATACCCAGACATGTAATAATCAAGATACCAGAAATTCAATATAAAAACAGAATATTAAAAGCCGTCAGAGAAAAGAAACAGATTACCTATAAAGGTAAGCCCATCAGGATCATGGCTGACTTCTCCACACAGATCATCAGATTAAGAAGAGCTTGGAGCAAAATATTCCAAGCCCTGAAAGAAAATAACCTCCATCCCAGATTGATGTACCCTGCAAAACTGTCACTAGAAATTAATGGAGAAACAAGATACTTCCATGACAAAGAGGAACTGAGCGAGTTTGTGACCACCAATCCAACTCTACTGAGAATACTGAAGAGCATTCTAGAGAAAGAGAAAAAAATACCAGGATTTTAGTAACAGTGGCAGAAAGGCCTCAATGAGTGGGGCAGGCAGTAGAATGAAGGAGAAAAGTAGACAAACAGGCAGAAAAATAACATAGCAGAAATGAGGCAGAGAAGGTTGGCTATAATTTCTAACATAGATGGCCTTGATACACTATATTGTTAATAGTGAACCAGGATTTAAAACCCACATTACTCACACTACTCTGCTTAGATGTATTATATTCTGTTCCAGTCATTCTACCTGTACTAGATTTGAGGGTACAAACAGTAATCCCAAAAATAACAGGATATAGGATGGTAATCATCCTTAATTTCCTATTAAGTCAATCTAAAGCTCTGTAAAACCTACACTGTTTTACCATAACTGATTGTAATCAAATCTGGTTTGTTAGATCACTGTTTTGTATTGATAGATTTTATTCAAAGCTGTTATGATTGATAGCATCAAGTCTGAGAGTATAGGCAACTGTACTTAAGATGACAAGATTCACTAGAATATCCACTCTGGTTTGATTATTACCTGCCTTTGAAATTTTATACTGTCTACAATGTTTTATTTTTACTAATATTGTTATGTACTGCTATATTCAATTATACTGCTATATTTATTTATGCCTGATGATACAGACAATTCTATTGAAGATAATAAGAAACAACACTGCAATCATTGTAGATCACCTTGTACTGTGGTTTTCTATGACTTTTTGGTTTCATGTTTTTATAGGAATTTGTTTTGTTTTGGCTTACTAAGTTTTGTTTTTCCCTCTAATACAGAAAGGATAGAAATACATGTAGAGACTCATGTATGCATAGCTGTTTACACTCTCACTGTTTGACAATCTACTTTGTATGCTTTAATTTTGTAACTTGAAGAACTATTTCTAAGAGGACAATATATAATTTATCAACTAGAGATTTCTTATTGTTTATCTTTTTTCTGAAATTCTGTATTATATCTACCCTTTACATGCTTTTTTTTCTCTTTAAATAAAAATTTTTAAAAAATACACAATAGATGTTGTGAAGATCAAAGGGGAGGATATGTCTAGAAGGAGAAGGCAATGACCATTGTTAATTGATATTCTGTTTTGAAACCCTCTGTTGTTTTCATTGTTCTGTTTAGCTTGGTGTTATTCTGTTTTGTTTTGTTTGATTTTATATTTGATGCCATGGACAGCTATTTCAAAAATAACAAAATGTATTATGGTAACCATTATTGATTATTTATTATCTTGTTTCAAAGCCCTATATTGCTTTACTTGTTTTCTTTTGATTGATTTTATTCTGTTTTGTTTTGTTTGACTATACTATGTCTGATGGTATAAGCAGCTACTTTGAAGATAACAAGATGCATTATGGTAGTCACTGTTGTATTCCTATTGTCTTGTTTTGAAGTCTGCTATTGATTTCACTGTTTTATTTTGATTGGTTTTATTCTTTTATGTTTTACTTGATTTTATTATGCCTGATGGTATGGGCAGTTATTTTGAAGATAATGAGAGGCATTATGGTAGCCATTACAGATTTATTTTTATTTTTTTTGAAGTCTTTTAACATGTTCATTGTTTTGTTTTGATTGACTGTTCTATTTTGTTTTGTTTGATTTTATTATGTCTGATGGTATAAGCAGCTACTTTGAAGATAACAAGATGAATTATGGCAGCCACTGTTGTATTCCTGTTGTCTTGTTTTGATGTCCTGTATTGCTTTCATTGTTTTGTTCTGATTGGTTTTATTCTGTTCTGTTTTGTTTGGTTTTATTGTGCCTGATGATATAGGAAGTAATTTTGAAGATAGCAAGAGGCATCATGGTAGCCATTGTTGGTTTCTTTTTATATTATTTTGAAGTCTTGTATCGTGTTCATTGTTTTGTTTTGATTGTCACTATTCTGTTTTATTCTCTTCAAATTAAAAAAAAGAAAGAAAGAAATTTTGCAGAATGTGAAACATCTACTGAGTCACCACAACTTTCCCTGGATACTGAGCTATAGAATTCAATGTGCTCCTTGCTGGTTTTTGATCTTACTTTTGACTGATTCCTTTCTATCTTCCTTTTCCTCCCTTTTTGAGTGGACATGTTTATTCTGTTCCATTTTAAGCTAGAAGTACTTAACTTTCTTTCTGATGTCTGCAGGGCTTCACAGCTAATAGTTTACTGGGTGTCACAGAGGAGACTTTTGACCTGGACTGTTCATAAGTGCTGGAACTGTTAAAATTTTGAAGAGTTTTAAAAGTGGGCTAACTATATTTTTCATAATGAAATCAACATGAGCTTTGGGGGGGAAAGGAGTGGAAGGTTTTGGTTCAGATATAGACTATATCTCCAAAGTCTTGTGTGTTGAGAGGTGTGTGTGTTTGAAAGGTGATAGGATCCTGAGGGGGACTACATTCATCAGAGGATTAATCTATTGATGAGTTAATAGTTTACCATGCTTTGGGGAGGTGGTGTTACAGGTAGCTGAGTTAGATAGAAATATTATATGCAGACAGGGCTAGGTCCTTGAAGGAGCCAGGGCAGAAGACCAGATAGCTTGTAACTATGGGGGTGTGGAACAAACACCTCTTCTATGGGCCAGACCTCCAGACAAAAGACAAAACAAATACAGCTACAACCTAAGGATAAATATCAGGAATTAATATTCTATATAGGTATCCATCACCTTGAGGAAGCCAGAAAGATCTGTTAACCCAGTGTGCTTCAGGCAAAGACCCTGTT
Organism: Hydrochoerus hydrochaeris; assembly: GCA_004027455.1. Lineage (NCBI taxonomy): Eukaryota > Metazoa > Chordata > Mammalia > Rodentia > Hydrochaeridae > Hydrochoerus > Hydrochoerus hydrochaeris. The sequence continues at coordinate 75,984 of PVLA01006801.1, forward strand.
CTGTATTCATCCTGCTTGCTACATGATTTACTTCCCCATTTGATCCTGATTTAATAATTATACTCATAATCTTATTGGTTGATAGTCCTGTCCCACCTCATACCCACCTTACGAGTTCCCATTTTCCCCACTGTAGACCTGCTTCACCTTGTGGTTTTGCTCTCTAAAAATCCCTAGAAAAGAAAGTCTTTGGCAACCCCCTCAGGACCCCTTCTGTCTCTCTTTCAGACAGAAGCTTGCTTTCTCTCAATAAATATATTCTCTTAGCCTCCATCGTACCGGACATCTAGTAGGTGGCATTTCTTTCCTCTATATCACTAGGGCTTGGTTGAAAGAGGTGGATTACTGGGGCTGTAACGTTGAAGGCTGTATCTCCCTGTCCACATCCTCCCTTCTTTCTCTGCTTCCTGGTTGCCATGTATGAGCAAGTGACCTCTTCCCAGGTTCTTTAAGCATGCTGTTTCTGCCTTGAATTTAGTCAACCATGAGTTAAACCATGAGCCAAAATATATCACTTCTAAGTTATGGTCATTTAGGTATTTTGTCCCAACGATGAGAAAGTGACCCATACAAACACCTAACATACCTGGCAATGAGAACTTAGAAAGAGTCAAGAAAGAATGTTCCTCTAGAACATTTAGAAAAACTTGGCTCTGCTGACATCATAGGTTGCTAAGTTTATAGAAATATTGTAGGCAGTCAGATGGGGGTGAGCCCTTGAAAGGTCAGTGTAGAAAACAACCGTATCTGGAGACAAATTCACTGAAGGTCACACTTCAAGAAAAAGAGGAACTACTCACCCATATATCTACTTCCCTTAGAGATGAACAGTAGTGACTGATATTTTAAACAGGCATCAGTCTCCTTGGGATAGAGAACAAAACCTCCTTAACCCAGCCCTTCCAGGAAAGTCCTTGTTCTCTCCATGTGTGCTTGCTGCTGACTTGCTTCCCCATCTGTTCCCATTTAATTGATATTACCTAAGTGACTATATTTGCTGTAACCTTACTAGTTCAACATAGTCTTGTTCCACTTCACACCCATCCTACGATTTTCTAATTGGATCAGTGTTACCTAAGTGACTATATTTGTAATCTTACCAATTGATTATATTTCTGCATCACCTTGAAATTGCCTCACCTCATACTTTTGCTCTATCAAACTCTTGAGAAGCACAGTCCCTGGCAACCCACTTTGTGGATCCCCTTCTGTCACTCTTAGACAGACACTTTGTTTGTCTCAGTAAATTCTTCCTACTCTTAACCTCCATTGTTTCTAAAATTTATTCCTTGATTTTCCAGTGTTTCAGCCATCTGGGAGACTGAGAGCTACATTCCCCATATATTACTTGGAGGTCCTATATACTACCCCTTCTATCACTGATAACCTTGATTTCAGATTTATTCTCTCTATAACGGTGAAACAATGAATGTGTTGTTTTAAGTCCCAAGTTTGGGGTATATTGTTATGGCAGCCCTAGGAAAATTATATACTTCTATTCACCTACTTGGAGGTGAGGGGGCATTGTCTTTACATCTTCCCAAATGAAAGAAAATATCCCAGTATGCCATCTGTGGTCTGCAAAAATAGTTTTATTTTCATTCTCACCTCAATTGTGACCTAGGCTGGAGCTTTGTAATGGGCCAATACAGACCTGATTTAGGACCATGCCCTCTGCCAGTCCTACACATGCAGTCTGTACCTCACTTCAAAACATGTGCCCCTAAAACGGCACTGTAGGAAGCTACAAGAGTAAAACTGAAAGTTTAGTGGAGACTCTAGTAAGTCAGAGGTTTATAAAGAACCTGTATTTTGGCTTTGACTTTTGGAAGTTCTGCTGAAGTAATATTAAAAGTTTTTGTTTAACATCTTCCTGCAAGCATCCATTTCAATCTAGTGAACATATTATATTCAGTTCAACCAATCCTATTAACTGACTTTCATTACTACTTCTTTTGTAATCAGCATATTCAAGCCAGAATAACCCCCTAATATGCACATGCTTCTTACACTGTCATGCTTCGGTCTTCTTTGTTGTTTTATAGTTAGGCCATGTAACCCCATCAGTATCTTCAGCCCCTCTCCTAAACCCAGTCTAGAACTCAGCAGGATGCTAGGAAGAGCCAATAATACCAACTCCACATGATGTCAGTTTCCTTGGTGATTCTCAGCATTCTCATTTTTCCATGTTATTTTCTGGAATAAAATTTCTCACTCTGTACTGTGGTTCTCTCAGCCACAGTGACTAGATTGTTACCCCTCAAACTCAGCCCATGATCAGGTTTTTCACATATCTTCCCAAACTTTGTCTTGCCTTCAGAAAAGAAAGCCTGAATCTTGGATTTGTTCTGTATCTTTTGCTAAGGAATAGACGTCTAAGTTTTCTTCTTTCCTCCCTCATCCTCTAGAAAATACTAATAGTTGGCACCCCATTGTGCTTCAAAGGCATAATCTGGGTAATACCCAGATACCATCTCCAGGGATTAACTCTACACCAAACAATTGTAATCTGACTCTCTTAGTAGACACTAATTTTAAGAATTTAGGGCTAAACCAATTAGAGAACAGACTGCTTCAGAAATAGGCACATGGTCAATTCAAACCATCCAATGAAGAAGTCGGGGTTTCTGGATTTAGGCTTGTTGTTTTTGCACATGGGTTGTCCTTGCCAAAATTTATGTTACCTTGGTTCCTAAGGCAGCAGTGTTAGGAGAAATGGCCTAAAGATTAGTGTTTTGTTTGTGGGGAGCTTTAGCCTTTCACAATTAGCTATTGCAGGAGTTCAGACTCTCTTTTCTCTCTTCCATTCACATCTGCTTGCACTTCCAGTGTCCGCTATTTTAGAAAAAAAGGCAATGCTAAGTCCTCATCAGAAGCTAAAAAGATACTGGTATCTTTTTTTTTTTTTTCCACTTCACAGCTTTTGGAACAATGAGCCAAAATAAACCTTTATTCTTTATAAATCACCTAGGTAGATTTTTCAGGTATTTCAACATAGAATAAAAAACAGTAAAATTTTGCTCTTCAGAGAAGCTCAAGATACAAAACCTTTTCCTACTGGATATAAAGAGAAGTTTCAGCCAAGCCACAAAGACTCAGGAGACTAACCTTTGGATAAAGCTGATATTGCAAATGTCAGAGAAGACAGACTGATGATATTTGGATCTTTAAAAATCTTGGAGTTACTGGACCACCCAGGCCTGGAGTCTATTACATTGCTGGATTTCTACTATGTGAGCCATTTGATTCTCCTCTGTTAAACATCTGGGGTTGATGTTCTTTTTCTTTGAAATTGAAACACCTTGATAGATCCACCATCAATTTGGACCAAACTTCAGTCTCATGGGTCAACAAGTTTGTCACAAAATGTTCAACTGAGTGTGAGCACTTATCTTTACACATATTATTGAAAACACTTGGAAAAATAAAAATTAAAATTTCTAAGCTAATTGAAATTTACTAGAAAATTAAAATTTATCTTATTTCAACAAGTTATATTATTTAGATTCAATAAGTGTTCACTTCTACACATTGATTTTTCTTTTCTCCTAAAGATTATACTAAGTAGGCAATGGAACCTGGATAAAAACAATGAGAAACACTTGTGGTAACAGGCATGATACCAGGGATATCGCATTGGCAAACTTTCCATAGGACTAAATATGTTTTTTAGCTAGGCCATATTGTGGTCAGGTCTACATAACGCCAAACATCTGGTTGAAAACTAAAAATAATCAAGTAATAATGGGTGTCTCCAAATAGTCATGAATTTGGAATATGAAATAGAATTTAGGTTAAATTTTCATTTAATGACCTTAGTAGTACAGTTTTATTCTTTATAAGTATCAGATTTCACTTTTAGTTTTTTAGGACCCTTTCATTACATAGCCAGCCTTTTTTTTTTTTCTTTTTTCTCTTGAGACAGGATCTAAGCTTCTAAATTGTCCAAACTTGGCTCAAACTTGTTGTCTTTCTCCTTAGCTTCGAAGAGTGCTGGGATTATAGGTGTATGCCATCACATCTGGAGAAAATTATACTTTTAAAACTCAATGTTAACATTTTTGTGTTTTGCTAATGAAGGGCTAACATATTCTACTTGTAAACCACTCCACACAATGGAAGTAGAAAAGCAAATATGAATTTGAAGTCCTTCTGAATATTCAGGCTGTTGTACAGTTTGTAAGATGAGAATTCCATATTAATTTCACAATCTAAATTTGAAAAAATTTATTTCAAGTGTTCTCAGATATTGAAGTGTAAAAACTTAAATTTAAACTACATACATTCCTTGGCAGTAGTAAATGTATACTTTTTTTTTTAGAATTCACAGAATAATTGAGAAAATGTTTATGAAAGGTAAAGGATAAGAGTAATTTGGCATTTTAACTGAAGTTTCCTCATGGCAATTATGAAATAGATGATTAACCTGTTTACTGTAATCTAAATAAACACTAGTAAGTTTCAAATAATCTATGCAATGAATACTCTAGAATAGAATAATATGGTAAATATCCTCTCCAAACAAAATTTTAAAATATTTAACTCAAGTGGAAAATAAAAAGCAATAGTCTTGGCATTTTCCCCAGACATGTAGTCTTAAATTCCTGTATTTATTTACTGGCTCTACATAGAAACTTTCATCTCAAGAATTCCAGTTTAATGTTGGAAATAACCAATGACTAACACACTTCCTGATTTTCTTCAAAAATTTCCATAAGAATTAATCTATTCATCAAAATATAAGAATCTGCTTAAGCAATTATATTTAAAGAATAACTCTTTTCTCCACTCCTCTATGCTTTGCATGTCCATATACACATACATGCGTGCTCCACTTAAGTACATACATGAAGAAAAAATTGATTATTCTGAATATTAATCATAATAAGAAAGGCAGTTACTCAGTATAATATTTTAAACTATATTCCTCTGCTATATTTTGGGGAATTAGCCAATTTTTCTATTTTAGCTACTAAATTTTCATTTCAATAGTAATCTAAATTATTTTAGCATCAGCAGGTTCTCTGAAATTTGGATACCTGCTTTGTACCTGATGAGATTTCATGATTGCATTCATTGTGTTTATTGTCTACATGGTCATCAAGTAGCATCGCTTGAAGGTTGCTGGTTTGAGCAGAGATAAACTTAGCAAATGGAGGGCCATTTTTAGCCCGGCAGAGATAAATTCCCTTGCATGGCACAGGGAACATTTGTTTTGCAATACTGTGAGCAAAGGAAAGTGCTAGGAGAATGGTGTTCCCTCAAGGGACAGAGTGGAGAAAACTGCCAAGAAAAATGCAAGGGAGGAAGGTGGATGAAAGATTGGGGCCTGATTAAACCCAATTTAGTTGCATTGAGGTTATTTATTTGAGTTGTATCAGTTTTATAATTTTGTCCATATTATATATTAATTTTATTTTATAGTCATATAAGTTAAGTTTCATATAAGTTAATATTTTAGTATATTCATATTAAAAATAGCAAGACACATTTAAGATTAAAGTGAGTTATCTGAATCTCTTGAATTCTCTGTCTCTGTCTCTGTCTCTCTTTCTTTGTCTCTCTTTCTGTCGCACACACACACACATACACATGCACACAACTGGATTTTCTTATTGGAAGTTAATATTCCTTTGAAATCTTATCTGACTTTACAACACATTGGCAGGTGAGAATATTTCAGACAACAACTAAATCATAAGAAAAACTGGGCCCTATGATTCACATTTTGGTGGTATAAAATGCAGCTTTAGGACATATTCTTACATAGATTTTCATCCAATAATGTGTTTGCCTGTGATGCCGTGACGAGAGGCTTCATAATGTCTAGCTCTGTTATTATGATGATAAATAAGTGACATTTATTCACTCATGTATCAGTGTACAGAAAGTTGCAAATGTCTATTGGGATACCACTGTTTTTAAAAAAGTTACACAGAAGACCAAGTCCAGTTTCATCAGCCTCGTATTGTCCATAAAAGGGCCCTCATTTTGATCTACAGTTGATGTGACTAAGAAATGCAATGAATGTTTAAATTTAAGACAATTTATTTTAGTATCTTTAATTGCTCCATGATGGTTGATTTGATGTCCTGAATCAATTCAAAACATTTGTTTCACATCATTTTTGACTTTAGAAAAGACAAGCGGCATGGTGCCCAGTCCAGAGAATAAAGTGGATGAGGACAAACCATAGTGTTTTTCCAAGACTGCTTTTCCATTGGATGGCACTTGGAAGTAGTATTCATAGCACTTTGACTCATACTACTATGAACACATGGTTTTCACTATATATAAATATAGACTACATATCTATATATCTAATCATCTGATATATGTATCTATACATGTAATAAGTACACACACATACATAGAAGTGCAAGCTTTATTCACAAAAGAAGCCTGGGATGAATGACACTCCAGTAACAATCTGCCCACTAGACACCCAGCTCTTGGTCTTAAATACCATTCTACAGTATAAGCATATACAGTATAAGCACCTTACATGCCATTCCACAGTATAGCATCTAGTGTACTGGGGTATAATGGTTTATGTTGAGGCAAGGAAAACACAATCTGAGCTTGAACATAGGACACCAGAAACTGATGATAAGGCATATCAAAAGGACATAGAAGACAACTTAAAGTGGATGTCATTGATTAAGCCTAACACCATCTGAGCATCAAAATAAATAATCCATTGTGACAAAATAAATAATCTATTACTGTCCTGTAATTATGGATCAGCTATGTCCCTATCCCAAGGTTCACATGATTAAAGGTTTGGTCCTTAGGCAGGCAGGGCCTAGTGGGAGGGTTTAGTTCATGCCCTCAGAAGTGAGCATTACTTCTCAGTAGAGAAAGTCATTATGCAAGTCTGAGCCTGACTCCAACAGGTTCTCTCTGCTTTTCATAACAAGATTCCTATATGCTCTTCGACCATTGCATATGCCATGAGATCATGCAACCAAGAGGTATCTCTTGCTGAGTTTGTGTTATGCTGTTTGGACTCCCAGATTCTAAAACTATGTGTAAAGTAAACTTTTTATTCATAAGTATCCTGTTTCAGGTATTTTATTATAGAGACAAAAAGCTGACCAGTGTACCCATTAACTAAGATATCAGTCTGCACTAACATTGAATGAATAATTTTAAAGTTTGATGTTAACTATGATGCTTTGGAATAAAATATCCAATATCAATAAAAGGAGGAGATATGTATTTCGGCTCACAGTTTCTGTGGTTTCAGTCCTTTGGTGGCTGGATCGAGGCAGAAATGGCACATCAGAAGGACCTGGTGTAGGATAACTGCTCGTCTCATGGCAGCCAAGAAGCAGACAGAGAGAAGAGCTGGGGACAAGAATATACCCTTTTAGGTCATACCTTCAGTGACCCCCTTTTTCTGATCAGACCTCACCTCTTAATTCACAAGACTTTGGGAGACATTTTACATTTAAACTATAAAACATGTCTATTATCAAAGTACCTCTTTACAAAAGTCTCAGTTTACAATGCAGAGAAGAATGTCTTTTAATGGAAAAGGGTGGCAGACAACACTGTGATCAAATAAAGTTGATGTTACCAATAACGAGATGAATTGAATCTTTATGCCACTTGATTGAGGACTATAACGTTCCTTCTGAGCCTTCATAACTTTAATCTAATATAAGACAACTCAGATAATCTCAAATTGAGATGCTTTCTATGAAATCAGAATTATGTGTGAACTCAAAATTAGAAAGGTCACAGAAGCCAAGGAAAGACTAAACTGTGTCCAACCTGAAGCATAGTAGAAGATATGACAGCTAAGCATAGTATATGATTCTGAACTGGAACCTTTTGCTGTGAAAAGGATTACTGAGACAATTGGTGAAACTTAAATGATACCTGGGTTATAGGATAGTATCGTTTCCTGATACTGATGGCTGTGTGGTGGCTCTATAGGAGAATACCCTTGCTGGAAATACATATAAAATATTTGATGGCAATGTTTGGTTTCTGGAACTTACTACCAAGTGATTTTGAAAAAAAAATGTTCTTATACTACAATTGCAACTTTTACGTAAATTTGGTTCCAAATTAAAAAAAAGTTTAATAATAAAAAATGAAAGGATTACTAGTTTTCTATGAACAAAACTAAATAGTTTTGGATAACATTCGTCTTAGGGGCTCCCTTCATGCTATTCTAAACCTCCAAATCAACTCTGCGTGGATCTCATTCCAAGTATCCCTAAGAGAGAAGCACAGAATCACTGCCACCTACAGTTCAGAGACCAAATATATTTTGTGAATAGGAAAGAAAAGAATGTTGTGAACAAGACAAAACAGAACTTTTTAGGAACACTATTGGAAAACAAGAAAGACAGATGCTCTTTAACTTTGAGGCATGCCTAAGAATTACATCTGAGACTCAGAACATGGCAGAGGGCTCTTTGATTTTCAGATGAGCACTAGAGTGTCCTCTTGAGTGGGGAGTTTATAAGGAGGGATATATTTAGAGATGTAAAAAAATATAATGGTAAATTCCTTTTCCTACCTCTACCCCAGAATCCTTAGAGAAGATGAATTTTCTAGAAAATAGAAGAATGGGAGAAAGGATAGTAAACCAAGATTTGAGGAGAAAGTACTATTTTTGAAATCTAAACCAATTCACATGGTAACTTGGAGGAAATTAAAAAGGAAACACATGTATTGTCATCATTATTTGGATACAGTTCGTCTGAAGTGACTAATAAGGACCCAGAACTGTGAAACTTTAGGTTAAGATAAAGGAAAAATATTAATAGTTGTCAGTAATGAAAAGAGGAAACAACTAGTCTTAATGGCATTCTGGTGAGCTCTCCTTGAGACTGAGGGCCGCTGCGGAAGAATGAGTTCAGGGAGAGCAAATTGGGCAAGTGGCAAATATTCAGCAAGTAGTGGCCAAGGGATGTGGTGTGGGCAGAATCTAGAGTGCAGCTGTGATGGGCAGGATTGGTATTTCTATGGGAAGAACAACTCGGTTGTCTATTTCAAGCAATCGGAGTTCTCCCGGGAGACAGGAAAGCCTGGGCACAAATGCTGTCCTTTCCAGGCCTTTGCTCTCAAGGGAAGAGCAACATTTGAGGCATTCTTAGAAGTCTAAAGTTGCTATTTAAAGTGAGGAAGGCGCAATGGACAGAGAAAGTCCTGTGAGAGGCAAGACCACAGCATGGGGCAGAGGGTCTAGTGTGCCAAAGCAAGAAAATAAATCACTCAGTGTACAGACCATGCACAGACTAGAACATTGCCTAAAATATCTCGTTTTGTCTGAAAAAGTAAGACCCGCACCACTTCACCCTCCTCATTTCAATTTATTTACAAAGACTACTTTGCAAATCTTGTTTCTTATTCAGTGATTGAGTTAAAAAGAAAAAAAAGTCCTAGAAGTTAAAGCCACTCTCTCTTCCCATTTGCTTACTGAAGAGGATGCATTGACTTTTGACTTATCCCAGGCATTCTTGAAAGATTTAACCAAATGAAAAGAAGCCTGTTTGGAAAAACTGTTTTGTAAACAATTATATACTTTGGAACTGTGGAGGAAATGAAAGGATACATTTAAAATATATATGCAGAGAAGTATATGAAACATCAGTGTAATTACTTAATTAAATAAGAAAATTAGCATTTTCCTTGAATGAAAAATTTCCCCCACCCAATTTATAGGAGTCAAATAAAAACAGTTCCTTCAGAATATTATGCACTGTTTTGGAAAGGACGCTGAAGCAGAAATGAGGTACTAGAATCAGCCATTTGGTCATGGACCACTGAGTCTGTAAGTAGGTATATGTGTGTTCTCCTGCCCTTCTCTGCAGGGTGATTCAGTCAAATTAAAGAAGTGCATATGTCATGAAAGACTCTGTTCTAAGTACTTGTTAAAATGTAGAAAATCATGCTGAATGTGGTGGCACGTTCTTGTAGTCTTAGATGCTTAGGGGGTTGAGGCAGGAGGACTACAATTTCAAGGGAAAAATAATGAGACCCTGTCTCAAAAAAAATCTAGTGATGTAGTTCATTGTGAATGCCCTGGGTTCCCACTACTGCAAAATGAATAAATGAGTGACTAAAAGAAATAAAATCGTAACAACTTATTATTGATAACTGAGAAAATGGAAGCATAGGGAGGTCAAATAAATTGTCCAAAATCACAAAGAATCTGTGTTAATCAGCTTTCATTATTGTGACAAAATACCTGAGACAGTCAACTTAAGAAGAGGAAAAGGTTTATTCTGACTCACAGTTTTCGAGGTTGCAGTTCACTATCAGTTGACCCTCTTGGTTTGGGCCTGCAGCAAGGAAGTAAATCATGGTAAGTCACGATGGAGAAGGCTGCTCACGTTATGGAGACCCAAAGCAAAATATACTAGAAGCCGAGAGGCTGGGTTTCCAATCATTCTTTCAAGGGCATCCCCTCAGTGACCTGACCTCCTGCTAAAGTTTCCACTCCCTCCCAGCAGTGCCATAGGCTGGCAGCCAGGGCTTCAACACATGAGCCTTAGGGAGACTTCAGATTTAAAACAGAGCTGGGTCTTACAGCTGATTGGTTATCACAAAGCTGTTCCTTCTCAGGCCCAAGAATACAGGGGTAGTTGAAAATATGGATGGAAAGGGTGTTTAAATTTTAAAAAGTTATTACAATAAAAGGCACATTGCCAGATACTATAAGTGTATATGAAGCAAGAGGAGGTATTTTAAGGCAGACTAATGGCAATACTAATGGCAGTAATGTTTAATTTTAATCTTCACTGTATTTTATGATCACCCCTCACTGATCAAATCTTAATAGTAATTTCTGTCAAATAAAATCATTACAGTGTGTCCTCATCCACTTTATTTACTGAATGTGACACTATGTTATTTCTGGATCTTTCTCAGAGTCGAAATGACCATGTCAGGAAAACTTTTTGAACTCATTTGGGATGTGGAGGTCGCCATGACAGTACAATTATAGATGCTCACAAAAGAGGTCCTCCAGACCTGCTCCAGAAAGTGGCAAGAAGAATGGGCTTTTGTTTCTGAAGTGAGGGGAGTATTCTAAGAGGATTAGTAATAAGGTGTCTTTTTACTGTGATAAATTAAAAAATAAGACTCACAGTATTTTTATATCACACCATGTAGAGTTATACTGTATTTTCCAGTTTCTTTGTGGTTAAATGTGGTGCTCTAGCCAGTGACAGGCAAATGAAAGTCAGGGCACAGCTCCACGGCTGGCCCAGAGAACATCATGTACTATGATCCCTATGCTCTTTCCCCTTTCATATACCAAAGGAGACAAAGGAGTTGCCTTAGATGACACGCTGAAGACAGCCAGCAAGAGGACCTGAGGAGCCTGAATCCTCCAGGCATGCCTCGGAAGAAGCCCCCGAGCACAAGAAACACTGCCCCAATAAAAATCTTAAAGAAATGTGACTGGCTTAGTGGGTAGCAGGACAGTTACTATTAGAAGCTGAGGAGATGGAAAGCTGTGTTGCAGAGTGCCAAATCTTTTGATCAGTTGTTTCCTTCAGTAATTGGAAAGACAAATGCCTGCTGAAGCTGCAGCATTCACAAGTAACCACACCGTGAGTGTGCGACGGCTCCAACCTTCTCCTGTTAGCTGTGCATTTCGGAGGAGTGGGGAGCTCTAAGAAGACTTGGTCTGTGTATGGGCACAAATAAAAGGGAGAAGACTTCCAAAATAAATTTTGGAAAGACTTACAAGTTTTAAATTCCAAGAGATATGAAACTTTAAAAAAGGCTTTGAACAACAAAGTTTTCAGATTCAGTACAGAGATGGAGATCAAGGATACAACTTTCCTATATGAGCCTAAATAGTTCCAGCCAGCTTGAGGAAGCTGTTATAAACTTGACAAGGTGAAAAAGAAAGAGGATAAATCAGTGTTAAGAATTCTGACTTATAAGGAATTTCCTGGGATTCTGGCACGCCACCAAGGTTTGAATGTACCCCAAGGGTTCATGTGTCGAAATTTAATCCCCATCATGAGGTATTAAGAGACTGGAAACATAATTCCACTGCGGCATGTAGAGGTGGGGTGTTTGGGAGGTGACTAGGAATTTATTCAAGTTCATTAAGGTAGAGCCCCAGTGTTGAAATCCTGGTAGCTTTGTAATAAGAATAAGAGAGACCACACACACACACACACTCACATGCTCCCTGTCTTTGGCCGTGTGATGCCCTGTATTACCTTGGGACCTTGCCATCATGAGATGTGGTCACCAGGCCTTGTACCTCCAGAACCATGAGCCAAAATAAACCTATTATCTTTAGAACTTAACCAGTCCATGATATTGTTATTAGCAGCATATGTACATGAAACTTGTGGGGTCTAGCAGGGTGCTTTTCTCACCTCCTGTGTGAAAACCTTATACCTTCTATGTACAGCATGTGCTCAGAATTTCTTCTCCTATTCCTTTAGAAGACTCTCTACTGCCTTTTTTCTGTCCTTGAGCTTACATTTACATTGAGTAAATGTAGGTAGATACTTGATTTTTTGGCTCAGAGGCCACCAGCTTACAGAGTGCCACACACAATCCCAATGAAGAGGACTGTAAGTTACTTGGAATCTGGACTTGGATCAGTTGCTGAGACTGAATGAGACTTGGGTTGTCCCTTGGAAAGAGTATAAGCTCCAAACATGAGGATGAAATACAGATTTGGTGTCCAAAAGACTAACTGAGCTTGGCCTGGGGACCTGCAGAGCACACACATTTCTTCTTTTTCCTTGGCACACAAGACCACATCCCCCAGTACCCCTAGAAGTTTGATGGGATTGTGTATCTGAGTTCTAGCCAATGAAACACAAGCATGAATGATGTGTGCTGAATTTCCATAAACTGTAAGCTGTACATTCTCACTTTGCCAATGTGTTGCTGGAAGTCCTACACCGGACATGATGCAGCACAAAATAGATGTCTGAGTTACTCTAGGAGTAGAATTGATTGTGTACCTGAAGAAGCACTTGGAGCTTTATGAGAAAAAGAGAGAGAGAAGAGAGAGAGAGAGAGTGAGTGTGTGTGTGGAAGAGAGAGAGAGAGAGAGAGAGAGAAATAGAATTCTTTAGTTTATTCATTAGAACTTACTAATTTATGGGTCCTTGTAGACTGATCAACACTCACCTTAATTAAAACACCTTCAGTAATTGAACTGAGGCCCCAGGCAGCCTGGTTCCAAAATTGGGCTACCATCCCTTGAAAAAGGGTAGACTATTATGATGAATTGTTGCATTTCATGTTCCTTAAATGCTGATAGAAAATAAGAACAAAAAACTTACTTAGTTATTTTGCCTCCTTTTCTCTTCCTATGAATTCTAATAAAAAGATCACACCAGTTCCGATTGCTACCAACTGTTCTGATTCTACTGCTGGAGAATCTGTTTAAAACATGTCAGTGTATGCTTTTTACAAATGACAAAACCATTTAATATTGTCAGCACCCATTTATTCATCCAGAATAAATTCTGCCAATGTTTAGAGAAATCCATAAAATGCTAGAGATTGCACCTCAAGATCTTTTCTCCAAACGCATCACTTTCTAGCATAGGAAACCAGACATCTTGACAAATGTCCTGTATGTTTAATAAAAATGCCAAGACTAGGCACCAGCTCACCTAGTGCCTAATCTAATATTCTTTCCACGTCACATAAAGGAAAGCCTGGAGGCAGCACTCAGTCATAGTAGCAATATATGTGCTATCAAAACACTTTGTGGTGGAGCCTCTGAGATATCTACACTTATATTGTGATAAATATAGTACATCATATTCTTTAGTAGGTAGATGTGGACCCAGATTCATACATTTGGGACCAAAGATGCACAAATGAATCAGAACCTTCTGTTTTGGGCCTTCAGGGAAAACACGTCTTAGTGGGCATAGAGACAAACATGGAATTACCATGACATTGTGCATTAAGATATTACTGGGTACAATGACATACACTGAAAGTGAAATAGGTGAACTATAATAGGAATTTGAATTTCCCATTCACAAATCAAACTGAGACAATCTAAACTTTTTAAAGCTTTAGTGGCTTTTGGTCTTGCTTTGAACCTGTTCTTTTTTATCCACCTATTCTTCCCTGTTGGGATAAGAATTTTTTTTACCCTGTGCCATTGTACCTTGTAATTATATAATTCATTTTTGATTTTTACAAAAGTTCACAGTTAATAGATTGCCTTGAGTCTCAGATGAGACTTGGACTTTTAAAAAACGCTGGCACTTTTCACACTTTGAGGAAAGGATTATGACATTTTCAGTTGTATGTGGGATCACTGTGTCATGTTAGGTAGAATTATGGCCTGATGTTTATTTGGAGATTAATTATGGTTTAAAGAACTATGTTGCACTGACAAGGTGATAAGGGGTTGGCTATGATGGTTAAGCTTGATTGTATCAATTTGATTGTCTTGAGAGTCACCCACGATGTTGATGGAGCCATTTCTGGATGCATTAGAGAAAGTCATGGAAGATGACCTTAGGTAGTGTATCTGGTCATTGCCGTTTGTTCTCTGTCATTGTTCCCCTGCTCTGCTTCCTGACCCTCTAAACCAAGAATCTTTTCTCTACCACATCCTTTTGTCATGATATTTCTTTCTACTTGGAAGCCTGTCAACCATGTATTGAATCTCTTGAAACCATGAGTAGAATTAAACTTCTCCATCTTGAAGTCATGGCATCAGGTATTCAGCTCAGTGATGAGAAAGTTGATTTATGCACACAGATTTCTCAATTCATCTGTGTGACCAAGAAACAGGGAAGAGAATGACTAGGAGGATTTCTCATTCTAATTCTCCCAAGAGATTATAGAACTGACTCTGGTGGAGCTAAAGATCAGGCTCCATCTGTATGTCTGCATATTTTAAAGAGTGATCTAAATTTAGGAAAACTATTCTTATTTTTATCTTTGGCTTCTTATATTTGATTATAAATGAATCATAAGAAATGCAATTTAAAATTTTGTCAAACAACAAAATATTTTGTTAAGCAATGAATCAAATCAAGTCTTTTTGATTAAAAGCATGTCAAACAGCCTGAATCTAATTTATGTGTATCTGAATATTTGCATCAGGTGCCTGCTTTAGAATTGATATAAAATTTGATGTTTTCTGTTATGCTCACATACTGTTTTGACCCAAGCCAAACCCCTACCTAGTTCTCTGAACTTTACTACTCTGACTCTTTCTTTTTTCCCTCTATTATTGTGACTTTCAAATAGGATAAGATTTAGAAAGATATGTTGACTAAGCTATCTTTTTTTTTACTTCCAGAACATTCATATTTCAAAATGAACATGGCTCTGTTTTTTTTTCCTGTTTTACTATTTTAACTCATTTTTCTGTTTCCATTTAGAAAAGCTTTATTGTGCTTCTGGATCTATTTGTTGAACTTACTATTTCAGTAAAAAATCATTTAGGGAAATTTTTCCTTTGGAAAGCAGTTATAAGGAAATTTATGGCTTTGACTTTATAGATTTATTTTTCTGAATCATAGATATATATGGAGCTGTGGCTAAGTTTTTATTAGGTACCTAATGTTCCTATGTAACTTTTACAGAGTGAGTAAGCTGAAATTAGACCCGAGAGACCAAAGGGAGATGTAACCTTTAATCCAACACATCTCTTCTTAATAGTCTGAAAATTGGTCTTGGTTTTATTCCATCTGGCCCCGATGGTGACATGACTGTGGTTTCTGGGCTGTACGCTTGAGAATATAATTCCTGCATGCTGATAACACAGTGAAGGGGACTAGGACATGAATCTACTTAACATTTCCTCCTGGAAAACTACTTCATTCCATTCTACATTTTGTTTTGGAAATAATCAAAACAGCCTAAAATACTGTGCAGAAGACAGGTTTTTATACTGACCTGTAGCTGTCTACTCATGCATATCCAGGAATCGATACTGGAATGAAAAATTAAGGACATGATAGTTTTAATGTATTTGTGGATTAGTTTATCAAAAATTTTGTTTATTAAGTAAGAGAAATCTATTTTCATCAAATTCTGGAATTTGAGAATTTTAAGATTAAGGGAAGATTTAGTCCACCCTTAATCTTCTTTCCTTGGTTTGAAAATTGTCACCCTGCCACTGCGTCGCCAACACTATCTTTTCTATGTGTATTCCGCTCATTTTTGCTGTCTTTGGATTCCAAATGTTTTCATAAAAGAACATGAACAGACTGTATTATGGCCAACACTCATAAATTCATTTTGACTTAAACACATCTCTAAAGACCATATCTCCAAATACAGTCACATTCTGAGGTACCAACAGTTAGAATTTCATCATATGAGTTTGGAAGAGGGGCACAATTCCTTCAGCCCATAACGGTATGAAAATATCTCAGTACTAGGCATGTGATAATGCATTTTTAAAAGTCAAGTTTTAAGACAGTTTATTAGTATAGATTGTTATCTTCCCCATTATAACCATGAGAAAATCCATACTAATAAAATTAATGTGGTTAAATTACAATTAAGTTGATGGGGCAAGAATTTATGGATAGAAAAACGCTTGTGAAGTTTTTTAAAAAATGTGAAAAATTCACAGAGTTGAGGAAGTTTCTGCCTATGAATAATGAAGACAAACAAACCAATCATACTTCAATCTCACATCACTTTAGTGAGAGCTTTTCTATAGTTTTAACTTTCCAACTCACACCCAAGAAAAGCTGTTCATATCAGAATACACCCCAGAAAGTCACACTACTTCAACTTGTGCAAACACTATCAGTGTTTTGGTTTTAATGGTCCTTCTTCAAAATATTGCTCTTGTGTTATTAGAGTTATGTCTCCGAGAGTAGGCAGTCCTCAAGGATGTATGTTCAGTCAGTGCAGGGTTGCCATTTCTTAATGACTGTCTGGAACTCAGTCAGGAAGCCCACCCAGCACCGTTCCTGCAAACAGACAAGCTCTACAGAGGGTGCAGTCCAGAACAACTTTGGGCATTAAGTTGAAGCCAGAACTTTGCTGGAAATTTCATCCTTGCTTAGCTTCTACTTCCATGTTTTGCTTTCCCAATCCCTGTCAGTTACCCTTGGTAACATATCTTTAATAAATTACTTACATCTAAGTCTTTGACTCAGGATCTGATACTGGGAATTTAACCTAAGGTACCATGTGGAACTAGATCTTACTCTACTTTGTTCTTATTCTTTAGAAGTAAGTAAGGATCAAACCACATCAAAATACTGTGTTGAAAAGAGATTAGAACAAAAAACTTGAGTTTAACTTCTGGTTCTGCCATGTATCACCTTAGTGATTGAATCATTTATCATTCATTCCCATGCAAATGGCAGAAAAACCAACTAAATTAGGTTTAAATTTAAAATAAAGAAATGTGTTAATTTATAAAACACCAAAATCTAAGAGTAGCTCTGACTTCAGGTACGATTGATACTAAAATTTTGTGTCTTTCCATTTGACTTCTCCTAGCATTGTGGCACGAAGGCCACCACGAAGGCCTTCCACCTCACTAGTTCAGCAACCTCATCAATAAGGCCCCCAGTTTCTGTATTAGTCAGGTTTGAATGCTATAATAAGATACAAAAGTTGCTTTTAGGAGATAAGTAAGTGAAACCCCATGCCAAAAGAGATGACTTTGGTGAATGATTGATGCCGACATCCCTGATGGCTGCTGAAAACTTCCCTGAGCTCTCTGGGAGCACATTTCTCTAATCTTGTTCCCATGCAAACTCCAGTAGAGTGTGACAACCCATGTCTGGCAACACTTGGCTGTGTCATGTGACTCAACAGGGTAGATCAGAGGTAGACAAAGGAATGATGCTGAACTCTGCCAATTTTGTTGATAGAAAAATGAATATTTTAAAAGCACATTTAAAATTGTAGCCCTAATTTAGTTCCTGTGTATTAATCAGCAGTTCAATAAAGCAGTTTTTGTGCACCAGAAATAGGTGAGTATAACTGGTTTTAAAAATCCCTTTAGTCTAGTTTCTAGAAAAGTCAAAAATATCTGCTGAATTCTCTCCCTTTCCCTAACATCTATTGTCTGCACATTTAAAAAATATTTAGTCTTCTGTAAGATGGTGGTACCATTTTAGAACATTCTTTCCCCCTACACATGCCTCTTCATTTGGGCATAACTTTGGAAGAACAAAAAAAAATACTAATTTGTTTCTTCATTAGATAATTTATCTTAATAGTTTGAAGTATTTCATTAACAACTTCGATTTTTCAATTTTGTGACTGCTTTAGAAAAGGATTTGTTTACAGGCGTCTCCTATTGCTACTTATATCTCTCCATTGCTATCACAAATGTTGGTAAAACAATCATTGAATATAAATTAGGAAAATTTGATAAGCAGAGAGATTTACTAAAAAATCTAAGGACTTATAAATTCCAAAATAACTGTACTGAGTATTTTGGCTTTTATACTTTTTTTTTTAAAGAATGCATGTTAGAAATATTTGTAGGTCTAGTACCTAACATCTCATTGTAAAAATGAAGAAAGCATTTTGTGATCCTGTCTTTCAACAATATGTCTTCTTTATGTATATATATTTTTTTTAAAAAAAATAAGAACCTATGGGGCTAGGGATATAGCTAAGTAACACAGCGTTTGCCTGGTAAGTGTGAGGTCCTGAGTTTGATTCCCAGTACTCCCCAACATACACACAAAAGATGAGACTTATTGAAGAGGTATTCTCTGAGTTTGTACTGCATATTCCCAACAGAATAAACAGACAGTATTTTCTTCCATATTGGGTGTATATAGCAAAGAAAATAGATCAATTTTCCCATTGCTGGACACAATACCTTGCACTCACTACTTAAAGGAAAGAAGGTTTGATTTAACTCACTCCAGGAAGCTATAAAACAGAAACTTCATGATGGAAAGGTGTGGAGGACTCACACAAATTAGTTCATGGAAACCAGAGAGTAGAGCAAGGAACAGTGTCGTATAGAAAAGGCAAGACCTTACAAACTCCAAGAAATAGACCTCAAGGACCTCCTCCATGAGCCACCAAGATACACCTAGAAGCTTGCCACATCAACACCCTGGGTGGATCCCACAGCCAATGAAGCTGACACTCGACCCTAACTGCCACAGGAATTTAATAAATTTAATGATTTACTGAGATTGAGCTGTTCTTATCAGATATGGGATATTGAAACCTAATATTTTCTTGGACCTAATTACATTGAAAGTCCATATTATTTTAAACATTTTTATTTAAAGTTTTTATGTAGAGTTGAAAATTGCAGGATGACATGGAATACATGCTTTTCAGTGTGCAAATATTTCACCTTCTTCTTTTAATTTATTTCTAAAAATTTTGTTTTAAAGGTATTGTAGGTGAGATATGCTTCATTCCCCTTTCAGCTAGATCATTATTTGTGTGTAGAAATGCTACTTATTTCTGTATTCATTGTATCCTGTAACTTTACTGGACTTATTCATTGGTTCTAATAGTTATTTTGTGAAGTCTTTGGTATTTCCTGCACATGTGGTTGTGTCACCTTTAAATAGAGATAACATTACTTCTTCTTTGTAAGGATGCTTTTTATTTCTTTTTCTTGTGTGCTTGCTCTTGCTAGTAATTCCATTACTGTGAAGAACAGAAATGGTGAGACTGGTCTTCCTTCCTTTGCCCCCAGTCTTTTTTTTTATATTGCATATTGTTCTTTTTTTTCAAAGAAAGAAGAGAAAACTAAAGAAAATATAAAAACAGAAAAGAAGGGTAGAACAATACCTAACTTTAAAAAAATTATCATCATAGAATTGCTAGTTGATATATTACTCATTATAGTCTTAAAAAAATAGTTGCCAAAGTCACAAAATCAAAGCATAAATGGTGGCTAGATACTCAAAAACTGACAGTGCAAATCCTTCTGTTCAATGTCCCAACAGAAATTCAGTAATATGGTCATCTATCTTACACACTATATATACCATTATACTCTTCAGAGCACTTTCCTTCCCTTTTGCTTTCACAATATCTATTTTACTTTTTGGATCCCATTATTCTGTCAGTTTTTATTATTTTTTACACTAGATAGACAATGTGATATTTACTCATGTGAGTCTTGTTTATTTCAACAGTGAGGATATTTTCAAGTTGCCTCTTTACCTATAAAGGCTTCAAAATTGTCCTTTTTTATAGTTGAGTAGTATTCCATTGTATAAAAGTACCACATTTTTTCATCCACTCTGCAGTTGATGGGCATTTTGGTTGTTTCCAAGATTTAGCTATCACAAATTGTGCTGCTATGAATTTGGGTGCACCCTTTGCCCTCAATCTTACTTAAAACTCAATTATGATGTTAGCTGTAGATCTGTCATGCATGGGCTTTGTTGTGCTAAGGAATCTTTCATTTATACATGAATTGTGAAGCATTTTTAAGCAAGAAAGGAAGTTGAAATTTGTCAAATGCCTTTTCTGCATCATCTAAGATCATGTCATTTTTACTTTTCACTGTTACTATGATATATGAAATTGATTGATTCATGTGTGTTAAAATATCCTTGAGTTCCAGAAATAAAGTCCATTTGTCATTAGGTATTAATATTGATGCATTGAATTTGGATTGTTAATATTTTATTGAGAATTTTTACATCAATGTTCATCATATATATTAGCCTGCAAAGATTTGGTTTGGTTTGGTTTGGTTAGGTTTTTCTTCTTGCAATATTGTTTGCCTGACCCCAGGTGAAGGTGGTTCTGGCTTTGTAAATGTGTTGAAATATTTTGCTCTTGCACTATGTTTTGGAAAAATTTAAAACATATAGGTAATAACCTTGTGAATTTTTGCTAAAATTTAGCCATGAATCCATGTGATCTAGAAATTTTCCTTTTTAGATGGTTTCAATTTATTTTGATATTGTTGATCTGCACAAATGTCTAAGTGATTCAGTCTTGGTAGATTATATTTTTTAGACCTATTCTTCTATCTTATACAATTTATTGTATATAATTTTTCATAACAGTCCACTGTGATTCTATTTTGAGACATTTGTTTCAATGTCTCCACTCTCCTTTCTTATTTTACTGATTTGTGTTCTCTGGCTCTATCTCTGTCTCTCTCTCTGCCTCTGTCTATGTGTCTCTGCACACTCTTTCTCTGTCTGTCTCTGTCTCTCTGTGTGTGTGTGTGTGTGTCTTTCTCTCTCTCTTTATTTCTCCTTCTCTTTGGTTTAGCTGGGATTTGTCAACTTTATTTATTCCTTCAAAGTGCCTACTGGGTTTTTTTGTGGTTGTTTTCCTATTCTCTATTTGGTGTGTTCATGTTTTGATCTTTTATTACTTTTTTTCTTCTGCTAACTTTGAATTCAAATGCCTTTTCTGCATCTTACCAGGTTTATTATTCTTTTTTCTATTCCCTTGAAGGATAAAACTACATCAGTTGAGGTTTTATTTTTTTTTTAAGCAGGCATCTATTACTATAAATTTTCCTCTTTCAACTGCTTTTGCTGTGTCTCATAGTGTTGCTCTTCCATTGTGGCTGGTCCCAGAATGTTGTAAGTTTGTTTCCCTTTTTACATTTTCTTTGCTACATACAGAAACATGTAGTTTAATTGCAACATAGTCATGATTTTTCCAAGATTCCTTCTGTGATTGATTTCTAGTGTCATATCATTATGGTAGGAAAAAATATAGTCTATGACTTCTATCTTGTTGGATTGTTGAACTTGTTTTGTGACTAATATATAGTTTATCATGGAGAATGTACTATGTGTACTAGAAAAAAATATACAATCTTTTGCTCTTGGATGAAAAGTTCTATATATGTCCATTAGGATCATTTGATCTGAATGATTTGATCATTGGATGAAAAGTTCTATATATATGTCCATTAGGATCATTTGATCTGTAATTCAAGTTCAATATTTTCTTATTAATTTTTCATTGAATTGTTCTGCCTCATTGTTAAATTGGGTATTGAAGTTTTCTGCCATTATTGTATTGCTGTCTATTTCTAGCTTTATATCCATATTCATTAATATTTCTTTATATGTTTAGGTACTCTAATATATGTTATGTCCTCTAAGCAAATTGATCTCTTATTCTTAAACACAGACTTTGTGTCTTATAATAACTTCATTTTTTACTTGAAGTTTTATCTAGCATTAAGTATAGCAAGCTCTTCTCTCTTTGGGTTATTATTTGTATTGTATATATTCTTCTGTCTTCTCTTTCAGCTTATATGTCTCTGTATAATGTAGCTCTTATAGAGAGCATATAGTTAGATACTGTTTCTGTTTAAAAATTCTTGCAAATATTCAGTGTGTTTTGACTGCAGAGTTTAAACCATTTATATTCAAGTCTATAATTGATAGGTGAGGACTTATTCTTGCCATTTTGCTAATATGTCATTTTTCTGATTGTTTTCTTGTTTGTCCTCTTTTTGTCTACCTTTATGGCTTGAAGGCTTTCTATAGTGGTAAGCTTTGATTCTTTTATCTCTCTTTGTGTATCTGCTGTAATTTTATGTTTTGTGGTTATAGTAGAGATTGTTTGAACATTCACAGTTGTAATAGACTTAAACTAAGTTTACTTGCACAGAAATACTGTAGACTTTACTCTCTTATAATTTATATTTTTATTGTCAGTATTTTCATATTTTAATACTTTATTTCCTTAATAATATATTATTTCCATGGTTATTTTTGCTATTTTGACTATATACATATACTCAAAATAGCAATTTTGCTATTTTGATTATATACATATCTCTGTCAATAAGTTTTATGCTTCCATATGTTTTTCATGATTATTACTATTTTGCTTCCAGTTTAAAAAGTCTTTAATTTTTTTTTCTAAGATTAGCTTAGTGGAGATGAATTATTTCAGCTTTTGCTTTTCTGGGAATGATTTTATTTCTACATTTTTGTAGGACAGCTTTGCTGGATATAGTCGCATTGGTTGGGAGTATTTTTCTTTTTCTTTCAGACCCTTGAATGTATTATTTATTCTCTTTCTCCTGACCTGAGAGGTTTATTACTGAGAAATATGCTCAAAGTCAAGATAACCTATACATAACTTACTGATTTTTTTTCTTAATGTTTTAAAATATTTGCATTGTCTTTGACCCTAGAGAGCTTAATTGTATTGTGCCTTAGAAAGCTACTGTTTAGGTTGAGTACTTCTGGGTACATTCAAACCTCATGAATACAAATGCCCATATCTTTCTAAGATTTGAAATGTTTTCCATAAGTATATATTTAAATAAATTTACTTTTCTCTGCCTCTTCTATCTCCGGAATTCCCAAATGCATTTCTTCACCTAATGGTATATTATAATTCCTGCAGACTGTCTACACCCTTTTTCATTTATTTATTAACCTTTCTTCAAATTCCGAAATTCATTTTTCTGGTAGATCTAGTCTTTCTTTGATGTTGTCAAGCGTATTTTTTTAAATTTAAATTCTGGAATCCTTTAGTTCCAAAATTTCTGGTTTGTTCTTTTTTATGATATTCTTAAGATCATCTTTTTGAATTTTTTTTCAGGAAGTGTGAAATTTTCCATTTCGGAGAATTGGTACAGTACTATGTTACCTTGATATTTATTTATTTATTTATTTATTTATTTATTTATTTATTTTTGTAACTATGGTGTCCCTCCATAGCTTCTTTGCTGTAACTGAGAGCAGTGAGGACTGCGGGTGCTTCAGTGACTGAGGCTGTGTAAGTTTGTGGTATTAGTAATGGAAAGTAAATTGTTAGGATTCTCAGCAGGAAGAGCTTTAAGGTTCCTCCTATTTTCATTTTCCACAGTCACAAGGCATTAATGGGGAATTCCACTCAGGCCTGACCTGGACAAAGACAGCCACAGTGTTGTTGTGTTTCAGACCTGAGTGAAAGTGGAGCTGGGGTCCTCCATTCAGTGTCTCATTGACTTATTGCAGAGCCTGTGAATTATGTGCACATTACTTTCTTGGATACAGGTGGACACAGCTGTCCTGTAAAGCTGAAGACTGTGATTCTGAGGCATTTTCTAGTCACTCAGGTTCAGGAAGTGGGGCTGTCACTATGACTCTGATTCCAGGATTCAGAATGCTTTACTGGTGTGGCTTATGGAAGGAGAAATGTGTCCTGTGCTCATTACTGAGAAAGCAAGTCACAACTGTGATTCAATTTCCAGCAGGACAGTATGTCAACTTTGTAAGCACTAGAGAGGACCTGCAGAGCGGTGAATCTGGGCAGTGGAGTGGTTGGATGTACTCATGGTCCAAGTTCTGTGTGTAACGGCAACAAAGACCCAAGAATGTTGTGTGCATCTATGTTTTAAGCTTTTCAGGGTATAGACAAGTGCAGTATTATCTTCACTCTCTTGAGAGGGAAGGAACCTCAGTAGTTCATACTCTGGAGGACTAGTCCAGATCCATGGGCTAGTTGGTCCAGAGGATGGAGTGCTTCACACTAGACACAGTTAGGTTTCACTGGGGAGCTAAGCACTATGAGGTTAAAACACAGAGTCATAGCTGCTTCCCTGGAACAAATCTCAAAATCCCTTGAGCTGAGATACTGGATACAGTTATTCTGCCAGCTCAAGTGTGGCATCTCATCAGTGCTGGAACATCTGGTCCCCAAGGGGCAGAATGCTAGTGGGAAAATCTGCTTCCTTATACCAAATTGCTAATTTTTGGAGGGCAGGACACTGGGTAACCTCAAGTACTGAGGGCACTGCCAGCCTGAGAGCAGCTTCTCCTTTGTGCCAGGGCTCCATTTAGCCTTGGGCCCCGAGGTCATTGTTGCCCTTCTAGGCCTTGGCTCCAAGTAGCCAGGGATGAATGGGGAATAGCAGGAACCAGGATTGGGGAGATGGAGCATCTTCTAGACAGCTTTCTCCCTGGGGGTAGGGAGCAGTAGCAGCTCAGCTAGAGAACTGTGCACTAGCCTGTGTTTGAGTCAGCTGAAATGGTGTGAGCACATTAAGGACAGAGAGATGCAATGGTTACTGGCCTCAGGGTCAGTACACAGTGGCTTCTATTTCACAGGGGGTCACAGTGGGGTTTAGAGCAAAATATACTTGGGCAGCATCTCTGCAGCTGTGCAGCTATACAGAATCCAGGCCGTATCCTAAATGAATCTCAGTACTTGTGGAAGCTGCAAGATTCTCTAGTAACAAAAGCCCCAGGTGTCCACAATGGTAAGGGGGTTGCTGAGGGCCTCTAGCTTTCCTTTACCCAGGATGGAGAAATCCCTTCTGGAGCTAATCTGATCATGACTGAAAAGTCAAAGAGGTAGATGGAAAGTGTTTTGTTCCTTTCTCTTCTTTCTCTTAAGGGGCCATCCTAAGATTCTGTGCTCCATGTGATCTGTACCAGCACTCTCATTAAATCACTTTGGCTAAAATGTAGTTGTTTGTTTTGCTCCTTTTTTGTGTCAAGAATAAACATTAGGTATCTGTAGTTGGCCATTTAATTGACTTCTCTCTGACAATGTATATCCTTACTTTAAATTTTAAAAGCTAAAGGAAAATAATGGAGTTTAAAGGAGAGACAGGAAAGAAAAGACCAGGCTGTATAATAGAAAG
The DNA here is from genome assembly GCA_004027455.1 of Hydrochoerus hydrochaeris. Lineage (NCBI taxonomy): Eukaryota > Metazoa > Chordata > Mammalia > Rodentia > Hydrochaeridae > Hydrochoerus > Hydrochoerus hydrochaeris. The sequence continues at coordinate 101,500 of PVLA01006801.1, forward strand.
ACAGAGAGAGAGAGAGAGAGAGAGAGAGAGAGAGAGAGAGAGAGAATAAACAAGTGTACTCAGTAAGTGTCTTAAATATTAAGGAATCTTTCCAATGTGCTTTATAACTCAAGAGATTTTTTTGAATACAACAAATCAAGGACAATGTGAAATTCGTGATATCATTGTGTTTATTCTGGGAAAAACCTTGTGATTTGTATGCCTTGTACTTCTGAGCTCTGCCAGTGAGCTTGTGGCTGAGCCTGTATCTAGAATGCGCATGTAAAAGTCTTTCCTGACAACAGTCCAGGACACATCTCAATGGAGCATGGGTGGTGATCCACAGAGTGAGAAACTGGTATTTCAGAGCAACATCAATTTTACCATAGTATGTCTCTATAACTTCCATACCCATCACTTTCTGCCTTAGTAAGATATACCAATAAACAATGACCTAAGTGGACTATAGCAAGAGAAAAATCTGAAGAACATTCTTTTATTCTTTCTTTCTTTCTTTCTTTCTTTCTTTCTTTCTTTCTTTCTTTCTTCTTTCTTTTTCTTTCCTTCTTTCTGTGTGTAACACTCAACTGATTCCTTTTGCTTGGGTTATCTTAAAATTTACTGCATAACACAGAATGAGGTCATTGGTTTTCAGTTTTTTGGGAAGGCTCTACTCTGCAATTGGATTAATGTTGTGTGCATGGTCTGTGTTTTACAAAGAAAAGAGAATATGTCTAGGAACTGCACTGGGGGGGAAAAGCATAATGAAATGAACAAATAAACAAACAAATGCTGGAGAGCAGTGGAGAGAGAAAAATGTCCAGTGCTGCCAGTGTCCCTAAAATACTTGAGGCTTACTAAAGTCTATAACCCTAGCAACAGATGGAGCTATCAGATAAAAATAAAATAAAAAACAATGGCAATACGAGTGATCTTCCTTGGAGCCGCTTGGAGACACATTACATTTGATTTCCAGTTAGGCTTTATAAGGTCAAGTCTCCATTAAGTGACAGTAGAAGTGTGGGTTGTTTTTCATGGTATAAGGATCTGTCCTTTACAGTGACATATTTTAGTGGAGGATTCAATAACTATGCTTCCTGTGCTATGTGCCTAGTCTTTTCATTGTTAGGAATTTCATGGCTGTGTCTCTGTTGTATAATGGGCCCTTCCAGGAGCCAGGCTGTGCAGCAGAATGTAAGCAGTGGGCCATCAAGTGAAGCTTTGCTTGTATTTACAGCTGCTCTCACTCTCCACCTGACATCACCACCCAAATGCCACTTCTTGTCAAATCAATAGCAATATTAGATTATTATTAGGAGCATATAACTTACAGTGAACTGCACATACAAGTGTTTCAGGTTGTGCATTCTGTGAGAGTTTAATGCCTGACGATCTCAGTGGAGCTGGGGTGGGTGATGCTAGCAACTCCAGAGTAGCAACAAATACAGATAGACATGAGCAGAGAAGTTTGCACAGACACCATGATAAATCAGCTGCTTGCAGACTCATATAAAAACCTATCAGTGAATGGCAAGTGATTCTGCATTATGATGAGCTGTATAGTTATTTTGTTATATATTACAATGTAATAATAATAGAAATAAAATACACTATAAATGTAATGTGATTGAACCATTCCCAAAACACCACCCACTTCATCTCATCTGTGGAAAAACTGTCTTCCACAAAACTAGTCCCAGGTATCAAATAGGTTGGGGACCACTTCTCTGTGGGCTAGCCCCAAGAAGATGATTTAGAGTATACTAGTCTTCTCTTTGATCAATTTATGAATCAAAAGAATGTGCATCTATTCTGTCTTTACTTGCTAACTTGTTAACTGACTTTTCCAATTTCAGAGGTTCATAACTGTGTGCAGAACAACCTTTAAGACTTAGTTCAGATAAACAAGTTGGTTTTCTCTATTGCCATACTGAGTCTTTGCTTAACCCTTCTCAGAGGCACACTGCATTAGTCTGGCTGTTGGTAGGATTCCTAATAGATTTACTCTGTTCTACCTTAGATCATTGCTTTTTTTGGTAACTATATAATTTAGTCACCACTATATATTTATGTGCATGTAAATAAAATCTCATTTGTAGAAACAAATTTGCAAATGGAATTCATATGCACATAACTAAAATACTCTATAACATAACTAGTTTTGAGCTTCTCATTGAATAGGTCCATTGTACTTCAATTCCCTTCCCTGGCTGAGGGCTGTTAGCAGCATTTGTGGCACCCATCAGCAATGCATTTTCATGCAAATATCCTCATAATACTTCCTCCTGAGTGTGTTGCCACTTTTGCATGTCTCTGAAATCCAGACTAGAATAGTTATGCATTTCCTGCCTTTCCAAACACTGCTCCCATCTTTACAAGCAGAAAATCATCCTAATGTGTCTAAGAACAGGTGTGTATGTTCCCACCCTCCCCCAAACCCAAGAGCTAGCCCCCCTCCAATAGTCCCTGGTTTCAACTTGGTCACTGTTTGTGAAGCCACTACAGTTGCCCATCAAACACTCAGTGAATCACAGCCAACACAGCTGTGGCTATCCTGGAGGCCAACACTCACCTAAAGCAATTACAGACCTACATTTAGACCTGTAAGAGGCTGGCAGCTGTTGTGCAAGCAGCACTTCCCTCACACTTGTTGGATTTGTCTAGAAGAGTGAGGGCGAACTTGTGATGCATGCTGCTCTTGCTGGGTTTTTGTTAGCACTGAAAGTTCTAAAAGGTTCACCATCACTGGTCTAGAAGGAATCCCTCTGGAGTAGTGAACCACCCTGTGCTGGAATATAGGTCCTGTTAAAAACAAAGACTTGCTCTTGTACTCTTGTAAATATGCTCATGATTTACTTCTCATGTTGTGTGGGCTTGGAAGGTATGGTAAATCTACCAGGCATTTTTATCCTGAGAAGTGTGGACAGATCAACCATTTCAAAAGAAAGAGCAATAAACAAACACTAGAGGCTATTAAATCTGAGGAGATCTAGAGACCAGTACCTGGCAGAGTTGACTACAGCACAAGTAACCAGTAATAGCTGGCAGTGGTAGTGACCACTGTTGGCACCCAGTATTATCCAGCATCAGGGCTATTAGCAGAACTGCATTTTACCGACTCATGAGTTTCATCTGAATTCAAAAGAATTGTAGACTGGCAACAATATCAGAGACAGTGTTTATGTATAAAAAGGAAGCCGGTAAAAGTAGTATTATTTTACAGATTTGTGCATTTTGATTTTCTTTAAGCTTTCCTTACTCAACTAGAGTAATGTATTTGCTTAGATCCAGTGACTGAAGTTGTCTAAATGGTATCCAGTTAGGATTTTCCACTGGGAACCTCACTAATGCCTAATAGAATTAGCTGTAGCCCTGTCTCATTACTACTAGATGTTTTCAAGTGAAACATTATCACTTACTCTCATAGCTCAGGCAAACATGAAGTGTAGTAAGAATAAAATAACCAGATAAAGCTCAGGAAACTAGGAATCAGCACCTATGGAATTGCAAATCCCATCTTCATGCAATGAGCATTGATTGAACTTCAAGCATATCAAAATGTTTTCTAGCACTCATGTTTCTTTTGGATCATTCTAGGATTCCAGACTGTATGTATGATCTTCTTGAAGATCCTTACAGATATTCAATTAAGTTTTTTGTCAATCTTGCCATGTTCTTGTGAACAACAGTGAAACTAGAAGATCAGGAAAGACTTATTCTGGAGTCCACCTAAACACTGATGACCTGTCCTCCAAATGCAACACAGTAAATTCAAATAATTTTTATTGTACTTACTTCATGCCTTATTTTACATCCAATTTTATGAGATTTTGTGTCTCTTTCACTTACAAAAGCATTGTCATTGCCACTGTTGAGAAAATAGAAGTAAAAGTGAGGGGTATGTGTCTTGGGGGATGATAGAAACATAGTAAGAATAAGCACTTCCATGTGGAAATGTTACATGGGGGTTTAACTGAAGGCCTGGGTGGAACCTAGTGCACTGCATGACAATACTTCAGGAAATTCCATTGTTATTCTATTCTGAAATTTCCTTAAGAAACTATGGCTGAGTAAAGGTGTGGTGATGCATTCCTGTAATCCCAGCACTCTGGGAGGCTGAGGCAAGAGGATTGCTAGTTCAAGCCCAGTCTAGGCAAATTTGTGACTTTTTTCCCCTCAAGATAAGAACTAAGAAAGAGCTGGGGATTAGCTCAATGTGAAGACCTTGGGTTCAGTTTCCAGTACTGAAAAACATAAATAAATTAAAAAGTCAAAGATACAAAATTCTCTTGATGCTGGAAGTGGGAGGACCCAACAAGAAGCCAACTAGCCAGCCTCTCTGGTAAGCTGAGCAAGCTGCATGGGCTCCAGGAAGAGAAAAGTCAGATAGCGCCTCCCATGAGCCTGTGGCTGAGACTTGCATCCCCATGCCTCACTGACCAAAAGCAACCTGCAGGTTCAGAAGACAGGCTGAGTAGATAGCAACTAAGGTACATAACACAACTAAATGCTTGTATTCTTTGATTTTCAGGCCTGGGGCCAGTGTATCTGAGCATCTCTTGGGAGGATGACCGTATGCTATATAGTAAATATGGAAGATTTCCTTCTTCCTTGTCTTTGAAAGCCAATATGGTTCTCACTGTTTTGCTTTGTTCTGATTAATTGTTTTGCTCTATTCAATATTCTGTTTTGAGTGGTTTTATAGTATTTTATTTTTGGTTTGATTTGCTATATCTGATGGAACAAACAACTATTGTGACAATAACAAGATATACTATATTAGCTGTTTTTGTTTTCCTAGTATCCTGCTTTGAAGTTCTGTATCAATTTTGCTGCTTTGTTTTGATTGGCTTTGTTCTGTTTTTGATATAGGTGAATGAAACACCCAACCTACTATGTCTGCAAGTTCATGTTCTCTAAAATTGAAGAATGAATTTTAGGAACAACAGAAGTGAAGAATAAAATATATTTATTGAGAGAAAGCTTCTGTCTGAAGGGAAACAAGGGGGTCCTGAGCAGGTTGCCCAGGACTCTGTCTTTTCCAAGGATTTTTATAGAGTAACACCATGGGTTCAAGGTGGGGAAGGACTGGGAACTCACAAGGCAGATGGGCATAAGGTGGGACATAACTATAGTTAGTCAATAAAATCAATAGTTCAGGAAAAATTGATTACATTAGGGACAAATGGGAAAGCAAGTCACATACAAAGCGGGCATTCTTGGGGTTGTGACCTTTACCCTAGAGGGATGGGACTGTGACTCCAGGGTGAGAGGAAACTAATTAGAATATCAGTCTCCAGGATGTAGATGCATTTGTTTGATCCTTTGTCTTGAGATCTGTCCCACAGCAAGAGGTGTGTATGTCTCCTCCAAGATCATAAGACATATGGTCCTCTGTGCCAGCTTCTTTGAGGGCCTAGTCCTGTCTGACTGCCTATAATATTTCTAACTGGCTCAGCTGACTGTAACATTTTGTTTTGTTGGATGTTACTATTTTTAAAGTAAAAAAAAAAATTCTCTGTGTTAAAATGTGGACTTCTTGGGGCTCCTTACTCAGTGACTCTGATTTGACAGATGTGTGGTAGAAAAGTATTCCATGGCTGGGATTTAGCTCAGTGGCTTAAGCACCTGCCTGGCAAGCATGAGGTCATGAGTTTGATCCCCGTTACCCAAAAAAAAAAAAAAAAAAAAAAAAAAGTATTGCAGGTGATTTTGATGGAGCTGACCTGTAGCCTACACATTAGGAAAATATGAGACCCTCTTTTTACATAAGAAAGATGGCAAATGAAAGAATAAAATTGTAAAACCATTCTGCCTCTTTGGCCACTCAGGGCTAAGTTGACTTAACTCATGTGTGCTGAAATGTTTCTTTGTAATGTTTATGAATTCCTCCTCATGGTCTTTTGTACAGTTTAACTCACAGTGGATGTGTTCTGGGACACCTCCCAGGATGCTTATGTCCCTTTTATAAAATTGTATGGGATTTCAATATAACTGGTGCATCTCTTCATGTATACTATAAATCATCTGTATACTACTTAAAATACCCAGTGTGGTATAAATGCTTTACCAGTGGTTGTTATACTGAATTGTTTAGAGACCATTGACAGGAATAAAGTCTGACTATATTCAGTAGAGATACAACTATCTTTTAAGTACAATATTTTCCATCACAATTGGTTAAATCTTCAGAGGTAGAATCTATAGATAAAAGGAGCCAGTTGTATGCAACTCTATCTGGACAAGAGTTGAACGTATACTGTGCCTGCCTTTTTGTATTGTGTAGATTAAAAAGCTGCTCTAGGCATTCAACTATTGATACTGCCTTTTACTACCATAGTCCTTGCAGTGATAAGTGCTGTACCCCAAGAGGCTGCACCCCAAAATAAAATGAAAATTGTAAAAAGGCAAAAAGAGTAAAAAGGCCAAGACGTCTTGGAGGGAAAAGAAGAGAGCACTTGATTTAGGCTGGTATCCAGTAACACAGAGTCCAGGTAGAATTTACACTGCTGTGCAACTAGGCTAAGATTTGGGGTGGTTTATAAAGGGAAAAACTGCATAGGTGTGGGGGAGCAAAGTGCAAGTTGTCTGGAGAGACAGGCTTATTTTAGGGGGAAAAAATAGCTCATCAACACACCTGTGCATTCCTGAGGAAACAGGACATCTTCTTGTTTGCCCAGGGTCAGAGTACAGAGGTTTGTGGCTTGTCTATTGCAAGAATACATCATGCTGGCGGCAGGCATTATGGGAAGAACACAATTACTGGAGTCACAAGAAGTACAAAGTGTGATTTGGGACAATGGTTGCAGGTTAGGACAAAGGCTGTGGTGCATACAGAACAGAATGGTGGTGCTTGAGTTAGGTTACAACATTAACAGAATGGCAGCGCTTGAGTTAGGTTACAACAATAAGGCCTTGGTCTTTGTAGTTCACAGCTCAGTCATTGCTATATAAAGAGAGAGACACAAGCTAAAATCTCCTATTAGATGACTAAAACAAAGTGAAGACTTTGTAGTCTTTGTGTTTTTATGAGGTAAGCAGCAACAATTAGCAAAAACAGCTTAGAAGAGAATCATTGATTCAGGAAAAATGACTTGTATCTGTAAGAAGGCAAAAGGTACCACTTGGCATTATTGGGTGCTGCATCACTGGGAGGAAGCCTCTGACTCCTAAGGAACCGACAGCTTGTGGCTTTTGAGTGACATTGGGCCTCTCATACAGTTAAGGTTTGCTTTTGGAGCAAAAACAAATGTTTGATTCACATGAGAGGTGAGGGAAAATATGCACTTAGAAGCAAGCATTCAGTCTTGGCAGGAGGGTGGCTGCTGCAGCATAAGACACAATATAATAAGCACAGATGTTCTTACAGTATGCCTAGTAGTCAGGCCACTCCAGCCTCAGTAATCTCAATCTGTGTCCTGGAATCATGCTATATGACTACAGATCAAAATCCACGTATTCTTAGCTTGGAGAAAAATGGAATGTGACTTTAAGACCAGAAAGGATCATGAGCTGAAAGGGCTCTGATGAATTTGTTTTCCTCAGGGTGCAATATTAAATGTAAAGTGGCATCAGGAAAATACATTTTACATGCCAGTAAAGAAGATTGAACTTGGGCAGGAGGTTGGATCCCAGCACCAGCCAGAACAGGTCCAGCCTTCTCGCGACCAGTGCCAACACTGGGAGGTGACAGTAGGGATCTCTGGGAAGACCTGGGTGTGGATCAGTGAGGGCAGCTCAGCAAGAAACTCCTGGATCTGACAGAGCCGCTGGACCCTGCCGTGCCCTCTGCCCATTTCAAGGCAGCTTGGAGAGAAGTTTCCTGAAGGGAAGGAGGAAAGGTACCAGACCCGTTACTGGAGGCAACTCAGCTCTGCAAATTCTGAAGGCACTCCTCAAAAACTGACACTGCATGCCCAGTGAACTAAGACCATGTCCTGTGTCAAAGACCACCCCCAAGGCACAGGACAGGGACGGGACCTAACCGGGCCATGCCCAGCGAACTCCAAGCAGCGAGCAGGGCGGGGAATCCAGCCTCAGGCCCTGACCGCGCAGAATCTCAGAGCACGGAAACGGACTTGGGGCTTCCCTCCGAGGCAGTAAGACCACGCCCTATGTCGGAGGTCACCCCAAGGCACAGGACAGGAGTGGGGCCTAACCAGGCTATGCCCAGTGAACTCTAAGCAGCGAGCATAACCCGGAATCCAGCCATGGGCCCTGACCAAGCACTTTGGTGGAATCCCAGCACACGGAAAAAAACTTGGAACTTTGCTCCCAGGAGGCAAACCTTGGACAACAGTGGATTAACTGTGCTAACTTGAAGAGAGATTCAGTAACTGTCTTACCCAAACAGAAGATCTCAGCAGGAACCAGCCAGTATGGTGAATATGCCCCTAAAATAGAGGTTTACAGTGGCTAAATAGGGCCAGTAATAAAGCCCTCTCCAACTAACTGTAAGATCTTGGTAAGCCTAACAAGAGTGTGGGTGGCCTTCACCATACACAGAAAAAATTAGGCAGAGTGAGGACGATGCCAAGAAGGACTCCCCCAACTTTAAGAAAATTACAAGGGCTTATGAGACACACAGGCACACAACAGGGACACAGTATGGCCTCAGCTGACACAAACACTATAGACAGGGAGATTTGATGACCTGCAATAATCTGAGATAAAGTAATAGTAGGAACTAAAAGTTGACCATCAATACTACTAGGCTTGTCAGCCTAGGAAGAATATAAGACTCACCCAACAGACCCTGCAACAGGAAGTCAGGTGGCCTACCTGTTCATTGTGGGACCTTGCAATTGAACAAATATCAACCTTACATTAGGACCCAGAGATACACACTAGCAAAAGTTGGCACTAGCAGTATTGAAGGACCAAATATCAACTCGAAAGAGGAAAATGGCAAAACAAAAAAGCAAAATGCAGTCTCAAACATCTAGTCCCCCAGGAGCAAGTATAGGAAGCATTGAAATAGAGGACTTCAAAAATAACACACCAGAAATATCTGAAAAGATAGCGAGTGAAAAAACTCCATGAGGCTATAGAGGAAATCAAATTAGAAGTACTCTCCCATGTAAAGATAGAAGTAACAACCTTAGTAAAGGAGTTGTTGAATGCAGCTAAAGAAGAAATAGAGAAAAAAGTACAGAAGCATGGGAAACTGATTGAAACCTTGAATGAATAATATAGAAAACAAGCAGAATTCATTAAACAAACTCAAAGAGATAACCAAGATGTAAAATATTCTATTCAAAGTGTGAAAAACCATTTTAATGAAGCTGAGGATAGGATTTCGGACCTTGAGGACAGGATCACAATTAGTGATCAGGAAAGGATAGAACTTTTTAAAATAACAAATCAGCATGAAATGATAATCCAGAAGCTTCAAGATGATGCCAAGAGCAACAATATAAGATTAATAAGCATTAGTGAAGAAGGAGTCAATACATAATGACATACATAAAATATTCACAGAGTAATAGTGGAAAATTTCCCAAATATGGGGAAAAAAGATGATATGCAGATAAGTGAGGCATATAGGATGCCAAACAGTCACAAGCAACATAAATCTATACCTAGACACATAATAATTAAGATCTCAGACACATAGCATAAAAACAGAATACTAAGAGCTGTTAGAGAAAAGACACAACTCACCTATCAAGGAAAGCCCATTAGATTCACAGAAGACTTTTCAGCACAAACCCTCAAGTCAAGAAGAGGTTGGAGTGAGGTATTTCAAACTCTAAAGAAAACAACTTTCAACCCAGACTGATGTGAAGCAAAACTTTCATTCAAATTTAATGGAGAAACAAGATACTTCCTTGAGAAAGAACAACTGAAGAAATTCACATCCATCAAACCAACCCTAGAAAGAATATTGAAAGACATACTAGAAAGAGATAAAAATTACCACAATCTCCAGAACAACAACAAAAAGAAACCACCAAGTAAGACAAACAATTAAATAAGGTGAAAAAGCAGAGAGCAAACAACTGGAACATAACATGGTAAAGTCGAGCCAGTACATATCACTGATAGCCATAAATGTAAATGGCCTGAATTCACCTATCAAAAGAAATAAGTTGACAGAATAGATCAAGAAACAGGATCTCACAATATGCTGTATACAAGAAACACATCTGACCCAAAAGAAAACTCATAGATTAAAAGTTAAAGGATAAAAAACAGTATTCCATGCAACAGGAACCCAGAAAAAAAGCAGGAGTAACTATTCTATTGGTAGACAATGTGAACTTCACACCTAAAATGATTAAAAGAGATAAGGACACTACATACTAGTAAATGGAAAAATTCAAGAGGAAGAACCAACAGTTATAAATATATATGCACCAAACACAGGAGCACCCAACTATATAGGACAGATACTAATGGACATGAAAAACCAAATACACAAGAACACAATTATAACAGGGGACCTTAACAGCACATTGTCACAAAGAGATAGATCAACTAGACAAAAAGTCAGCAAAGAAATAATAGAACTGAATCATACCTGCAAGCAGTTGGACTTAGTAGATGTTTATAGAGTGTTCCACCCAAGCACATCAGAAGACACTTTCTTCTCAGCTGCACATGGGACATTTCCAAAATAGACCATGTATTATCCCAAAAAACATTCTGAAGTAAATGCAAAGGTATTGAAATTATCCCATGCATAATATCTGACCACAGTGCACTGAAATTGGAAATTTATGGCAAAAGAAATTGCAAAACCTGCACAAATACTTGGAAATTAAATAACAACCTTTCGAACAAACAGTGGGCTGCAGACAAAGTTAAAGAAGAAATAAAGCAACAATTCAATGAAAATGTAGAAACAATGTACTGTAATCTGTGGTATGCAATGAAAACAGTCTTAAGAGGGAAATATATAGCAATAAATTTTCATATCAAGAAAACAGAATGAGCACAAATAAACAACTTAATGCTTCATCTCAAGCTTCTAGAAAAAGAAGAGCAAGTTAAATTGAAAGCTCATAGAAGAGAGGAAAATTGTAAAGATTAGAGCAAAGATCAATGCAATTGAAACTAAAAAACAATACAAAGAATTAATGAATCAAAAAGCTGTTTTTTTGAGAGAATAAACAAAATTGACAAACCCCTAGCTAACCTTATCAAGAGAAAGAAAGAAAAAACCCAAATTCATGCAATAAGGACTGAAAAGGGGGAAATTACTACAGATCCTATGGAAATTCAAAAGATCATGAATGCCTACTTTGAACATCTCTACTCACATAGAGTGGAAAACACAGAGGAAATGAACAGATTCCTAGAAACATATGAACTACCAAAGCTCAACCAAGAAGATATAGCAATTTTGAATAACCCAATATCAGCTACTGAAATTAAAAAGTCATTAAAAACTTACCAACAAAGAAAAGCCCAGGTCCTGATGGATTCACAGCTTAATTCTACAAGAAATTTAGAGAAGATTTGATTCCAATACTCCTTAAACTCTTCAATGAAATTGAAAAGAAAGCAATCCTCCCTAAATTATTCCTGGAGGCAAGTTTTACTCTCATACCAAAAACAGAGACAGACCCAGCTAAAAAGGAGAACTATAGGCCAGTCTCACTAATGAACATTGATGCAAAGATTCTCAATAAAATACTGGCAAATAGAATGCAGCAAATCATCAAGAAGATTATACATCATGACCAAGTGGGGTTCATTCCAGGAATGCAGGGATGGTTTAACATATGCAAATCAATAAATGTAATACACCGTATCAACAGAGCCAAAAACAAAAACCACATGGTCATCTCAATAGATGCAGAAAAAGCTTTTGACAAAGTCCAACACATGTTCATGCTAAAAACCCTTCAGAAACTCTGAATACATGTTGTCTACCTCAACCTTATAAAGGCCATTTATGACAAACTAACAGCCAACATTATACTGAATGGACAAAAACTGAAAGCTTTCACTTTAAAATCAGGAACAAGATAAGGTGTCCACTATCACCACTCCTCTTCAACATAGTTCTGTAAACACTAGCCAGGGCAATCAGACAAGAGAGAGAAATAAAAGGAATAAAGGTAGAAAAGGAAGAAAATAAATTATCATTATTTGCACATGACATGATATTCTATATAGAAGACCCCAAAAACTCCATCAAAAGACTACTAGAGGTAATAAACAAATTCAGCAGTGTAGCTGGATACAAAGTCAGCACTCGAAAATCAGTAGCATTCCTGTACACAAACAAAAAACTCACTGAGAGAGAAATTATGGAAATATCACCCTTTACAATAACATCTAAAAAAATGAAATACTTAAGAGTCAACCTAACTAAGAATATAAAAGATCTATATGCTGAAAATTATACTAACTTGAAAAAGGTAGTATATTTGAAGAGGATATTAGAAAATGGAAGGATATTCCTTGCTCTTGGCTAGGAAGAACCAACATTGTGAAAATGGCCATACTTCCCAAACTGTTATACAGATTTAATGCAATCCCAATCAAAATACCATTGACATAACTCACAGATCTAGAGAAAACACTCCTAAAATTCATTTGGAAACAGAAGAAACCTAGAATAGAAAAGGTAATTCTGGGCAACAAAGGCAAGATAGGAGGCATCTCAATTCCTGACTTGAAATTGTACTACAAAGCCACAGTGATAAAAATCAGCATGGTACTGGCAAAGAAATAGACCTGAGGATCAATGGAACAGATTGAAGATGCAAGCACAACTACAAAGATACTTGGCCACCTGATATTTGACAAAGGGGCTAAACATGTTCACTGGAAGAAGGATAGCCTCTTTAATAAATGGTGTTGGGAAAATTGGATGTCCACATGCTGAAGACTAAAACTAGATCCATGCCTATTGCAATGTACAAAACTAAAGTCTAATGGATCAGAGACCTAAATATCAAAAAAAAAAAAACAAACACACACTGAATCTACTGGAAGACAAGGTAGGTAGAAGTCTTGGAGACATAGGGGTAGGCAAGAATTCATGAACAAAATGCAAACTGCATGGGAAATACTTCAAAGAATCAACAACTGGGATCTCATATTATTGAAAAGTTTCTGCACTTCAAAAGAAATCACCAACAGAGTGAAAAGAAAACCCACAGAATGGGAAAGAATTTTAGCCAGCAACCCCTCAAAGGACTTGTGTCCAGAACATATAAAGAATTGAAAAACATCAAGCCACCCAAATTCAAAGACCCTCTCCAAAAATGGGCATCTGAAATGAACACACAGTTCTCAGAGGAAGATATACAAATGGCAAAGAAATACATGAAGAAATGTTCACTATCACTGGTCATTCAAGAAATGCAAATTAAAACAACATTGAGATTTCATCTCACTCCAGAAAGAATAGCTGCCATCAAGAAATCAACTGATAACAAATGTTAGCCAGGCTGTGGGGACAAAGGAACACTGCTCCACTGTTGGTGGGAGTGTAGACTGGTGCAACCCACTATGGAAATCAGTATGGAAAATTCAGAAGGCCAGGATTGGAAGCCCCATTTAGTCTAGCTGTTCCCCTCCTGGGTATTTTTCCAGAAAAACTGAAAATTTCATATCATAGTGATATATGTGCACCCATGTTCATAGCAACACAATTTGTAATAGCTAAATCTTGGAAACAACCAAAATGTTCATCAGCCACACAGTGGATGAAAAAGATGTGGTATTTTGATACAATGGAATATTACTCAGCTATAAAAAGGATGACCTTGAGGCCTTCATAGGTAAATGGAGACAACTTGAGACTATCCTCATTAGTGAAATAAATATAAATCATATTTATAAATATTACATTGTCTCTAGTGTAAGAAGTAATAAGAAAGGTAGGAGTAATAAAACCCAAAATGTGTAATTGCTATTGTAAAAAAGAGAGGAAAAGAAAGTGCCCTAAAGAATATAACTGCATGTATGTTTAACTGTGTAAGATAGATGACCATATTAATGAGTTTTTGTTAGATCATTGAGCAGAACTGTTTGCAATCTCACTGTTTGAATGTCTACTTTGTATGCTTTAATTTTGTAATTTGAACAACTATTTCCAAGATGACATTATGTAATTTATCAACTGGTGATTTCTTAGTTTTTTTTTTTTCTTCTTTTTTTTCCTTTGCTACCCTTTTTTTCTGTGTTGCTTTTTTTCTTTTTTCTTTTCCTCTTTAAATAAAAAAAAAGATTGAATTCTGCCTTCCATCTGTGGATCCAATCTTGATGGTTTACAATTGCTGACAACAAATTGATGTTACAGACAAAGAACATCAGAAAACAAAGTTTCAGTAATGGGAAGCAGTAGCCCTGACTATACTGCTGTCCCTGGCAGTAGGCATTGTTTCTAGGAAGGCAATGTATGCTATTACACATGACATTCAGTCATTCATCAAGAAAAGTCCTTCAAGGAACAATGTTGGAATAAAATCTCTGTGCTTAAAGAACCTGATGAGAAAGAAGAGGTACTGGTTGGAGCTCACTGTGGTCCTGCAGCTGTCATTGTTGCAGCGCCCTTTTCTGTCCATGCCACGTCCTAGTCCATCCACGCCTTGTGACAATCGCTTCTCCAGGAAAAGGACGCCGCATTGGGCACGGGGATCTTGAAATGTTTTGTACTGATAATTGTAATTTGTGTAGTTCACATGTGTATGTTTTTAT